>QFET01005926.1:0-20700 GCA_003316355.1 Tuber calosporum | reverse complement strand
ACACGGGCTTATGAGCTACAGCTGCCTGCAAGGTGGACAATTCATCCGGTCTTCAATGTGGGACTTCTGGAACCTTACCGTGAGGATCTGGTAGGCAGACCTGCTAAAGCCATACCAGAACAAGACATCGTTGGTTCGGAGCCCAGCTATATAGTAAGAGCCATAGTAGATAGCCGGTGGTATGGAAGAGGGGAGTAGTGTAACGACCCCTAGATCAGTTGGTATAGCTTACCGAACCTCAGCCCAGTCAGTGGTCCTACTAGGACGTTGACAGGAACGGTACCAGACACCTGCAAAGTGACACAGCAACCATAAGTACCTTTCATGAAGAAAGGGTACTTAGGTACCTAGTTAGGTAGGGTAACCTAGTAAGGCCGGGTAACCTTGGTGCACACTTAGGTAGGGTAACCCCGGTAGACAGCGTAACCCGGAGCTACAGTCAGGCAGGGTAACCCTCTTGAGTAGGGTAACCCGGAAGCATGGTTAGGCAGGGTAACCCTTTTAGATAGGGTAACCAATCTCCTCAGTTAGGCAGGGTAACCACTTAGGCATGGTAACAGGAAGCCCTAGGAAAACATGGTAAGCAGAGTAGACGCCGCCAGGTGTGCTACATTCGTGTAACCAGGTGTTTCTAGCTCGTGGAATTGCGTGTAACAAATAGGTCAGTTACGCGGAACCTTCTGGCGACGCAAAGGGGCGTTACACAGACTTCTGCAGCGATTTGCACCATGATAGGGCCCAGTTACCCTACCTTGGGGATCGCGGATGAAATCGTGGACCTCAAGTTACCCTCCCCTAACGTTACACGAAACGCGAAATCTTACTCCAAGCACCCCAGGGTGGTTGGAGTGATTTTGGCGCGTCTAACACCCCCTTGCGGCTCCCACGTTCGCCCCTTGCGACGGGTGGGAAAGGGTGACAGTTGGTAAAAGCCTAACAAAACTGAGAAATCGAAGGTGGCAGCGTAACCCCGTATACGTCACTGCCGTCCTTCCGACCAGATGCTGTCCGCTGGATATATATAGGGGTGGGCGACGGCTGACCCGGGCAAGTTGTTAGTATTGACATCAGATGGCCTTCCGGGGTACTCTAGGTGCCTATAATCCCCATGGGAGGTATGGGGGTCCCCCGGAATAGCTATCTGAGAGTCGGGGATAAACGGAAGTTTATCCGGATAAAACTCTACTACCTACACAACGATAGCCCAGGCGCTATACCATTACTGAGGGACGTTACAGGACTCTAAGAGGCATTCAGTCTTATCACGGCTAAGGTGACCCCTGAACAGTTGGCTATAGGTAGCGCCTATTTAGCCAACTCAGTAAAGACACTTACCGTGGGAGCTACGCAGTTACAAGAAAAGCTGCCGATAGGCCAAGTAGACACAGTTGACTGCAGTGCTTGCATAGACGGAAAAAGCCATAGGGCAACTGAGTCTCATACCTAGGTTTGGGTCCAGAGTCGGATTGTCAGTTGGCCATTGACAAGACGGCGATCGGAAATGTTTTTCTCTCCTGCCGGCATAATCAAATGCATTGCAGAAAACCTTTATGATTGAACGGACTCAACTTATCCGGGCGATCCACAGGGCCTGAAGTTAATTCCGGAAGGGCTATGTGTCAGATGATCCCTGAGTGGAGAAGGCAGCTCTCTTAACGGTCGGAGTAGGGATGGGTGTCGTTGGCTTTATAAATTCTACTTAAGTAAACGCGAACGGCACTCTACTCTGATAACAAACTATCCTCTCGAGAAGACTTGAATTGAGTGAAGCTCCGGCTTAACAATATTAAGTTTTATCATTTGATTCAATTATTTTATCTTTTCCTTCTGTGAACTTTGCGTTGAGTCTTTTGGTGCGGTCGCAACCTTAGGATCCATCTTCCTACAGGGTGCCCCCGTTATAGATGGTTGTAAGGGCACACTTACCTGTAAATGGGGGCGAGCTGTTATGCGATTATCCTTTCCTGGTGTTGGGGGACGGTCCTCAGGAGGACAATGATGCAACAAGAGTGAGGGGAGGAGAAGTCTGATATGCCTAATTAGGGAAGAACGATACCATTCGTCCCTTGAGGTGGAGTGGATGGTACCCAAGAAGAAGGATGGGGCCTAGGAGTTGCTGCAGGATTGAAGGGTTGATAGCTTGGGCCTTCTTCCAGATCCCATACGAGACTTAATCACGCCCTAGTACGGAGGTTTTAGAGGATTTGCTAAGACTGTAGGAGATTTCTTAATTAAGGAAAGGGGTTGCAGAGATGTGGTATCATAGGTAGAAGAGTATAGGAAGGGGTATTTGGGGTGGAAAAAATAGTGGAGGAGGGAGGTGTTGATTACCTCTCGTGTGTTGACATTGGAGAGGAATGGGAATCTTTTAGATTAGCGACTGAACGAGAGGCGTCTAGCTGGCCATACTGACTTGGTGTTTAATTTGGCTAAGAATTCTTTCCAGTATGAGGATTGGGCCTAGTGGATATCCTTGATGTAGGTATTGCGGTATTGCCGGCGGAGTGCCAGTGTTTCTCATGTATGAGTTAGGCGGTGAGTCATTGCTATTTGATGAAAGGGGTATTCAAGGTGGGATAATCCTTGGTTTGGCATGTATGAAGGCATGTTTTAGACGTATGTGCCTTGTGAGCAGGGAGGTGGGTAATCATAGATGCCCACTCAGCCACTCATCAACTAAGGTGTCAGTGGGTTATGTAGGGGGCGAGGTGGTTCTATTAGTGGTCATATTAGTATTATATTATAATGATTTGATGAAAATTAATTACTATTAGTAATACTTACTTGGCCCCACAGTCATCCATGATAATAATATTTTAACCTTGAATCACTTTTAAAGTTGGTTCGTTTAATTCCTCATATCTGAATTGCTTTCAAAGGAGGAGGATGCTTCTTAGGAGAATTTTAATTGCCTTCAAGAGAACAATGCTGGTAACAATATATGTTACCTAACCAGCTAGCAGATTGCTCAAGGCCTGACAGACAACTCTAGGTTTAGAAGTAGAGTAGGAAAATGGCTTTACACCGTGCTCTACAATTTGCAGGGATCCAATATTTTCTCTTATCAAATAGTCTTTCCAGTTTGTGGGGTCCTTCAAGCAACTAGAGGATAGAGCAATCACATACTCGGTTTCCCCTGGGTTTTTCTGATTGAAATTCGATTCTCTGTGAGGCCCTGCTCCCCCTTAGATCAAAGTCTCTAAATTAACCTTCTAAGTTTGATACCGTGTCCTCTTCCTGTTTCCTGTACCTGTTGCCATATTTCATACAATTTCTATAAAGCTGCTCCTCAAACATACCTCTGTGAGCAAATCAATATTGTTTCTGGATATTGCCTATCCTTTGAGGTAGGAGGAAGAAGTGTAGAAAAACTGCTTGCCCTTTCTAGGAGCCCAGGGCAGGCATAGAATCCAATTACCTAATAATTGCAGGCTTGCGACTGCAAAGTGTGAAAACACAGTAAGCATTTAATTATATATGACAAAAGGAATCATAACAAACTACCTAGTACCCGTGGCAGGGGGAAAGAATGGAGCGGTTGAGGCAAAGTGGATTGTTCAAATGGGGAAAATAAAGAAAGAATCATCAAAGAAAGATTTCTTAAAAAGGTAGAGACAAATTCAGAGTGGTAAGTGCTACAATTTGATTTTTTAAAAACAGATGGGTAAAAAAACAGATGAGAAAGAATAATACAGGCGAAAGACCAGTGTTACACATATGGGATATAGTACTTGACTTTCAAGTCTTAAAAGATGTGATAGCATATAGCGCCGGTAGGTGACTATATTGACTACAACCCACGCTGGCAAGAAGTAGGATCATATCCAGACCTACACAGCCTTGGTGAAAGACGATAGAGTAATTTATCCAATAGGATGTATTACGTATTCTACATTGTTCATAATCCGAATGCATCTGCACATGAGTGCATACATGCAAGAAAGACGGTCATCCAGACTGAGCACCTGGTATTCCGTTATGGGTTTCCAAACGGGCGGCATCAAATTGAACTTAGTTCATTTGGCAAAGAGATCCTAGTCAATCGACTGGCGGAGTGCTTGACACCCTCAGAGAAATAGATTGACCGATGGATCAATTACTGATGTGAGGGCTTACATCTTCAGGGTCAAACTCAGTTAGCACTTGCCAGACCATGGTGGAAGTCTATCTGAGATACTTCTCCTATATGGCCAACATAAGTACTGGGAAAAGTGTATAAATGGTTAGAAGTCCCCGTAGTTAAGTGACCTCCTCCGTCTCCTCTACACACCCGGCGATTGAAATCTCAACACCACGAGAAATCATTGCCACTTTTGTTTCGACTCAACTTCACCCTGTGGCCAAGCCAGGGGGTGGGGATTTGTGTTAATTATTCCCTCTTCTCCGTGCTCATTAGGGTCTACCCCTTAGAGCTACTTTTCTCCTCGTCTGCCATCTTTGTTGATGGTTCCTCTCCTTTCCCCGCTTTTGTTTTGCCTCGCTTAACATTTACCAGTCTGGAATTCCCTCTGACCTCCCTATACGCCTGGGAGACAGGGTTGCAGTAGGGGGAAACCATCTACATGTCGACAGTTGCTCTAGCAGCCTGATGGTCGATTCCCCCACTCTCACTTTGTTGAGAACTGCCTAGATGGCCACGCACACGGCTCTGTTGGTCCTTGGGTCTACTCCGCCTTTATCCTCTCCTCACCTCTCCTCCTGACGGTTGATCGGCTGGCACAGTACTGCTCCACGGCTGGCACCCTTCTACCCACCTGGCTGGCACCCTACTGCTCCCCCTTCAACTGGCGCCATACTGCTACGATTACCGGAGGATCCAGCGATTTACATTGTCTACCACAGACTCCCTCCCCCTCTATCGGCTTACCGACCGCCGTCGGCTTGATTCCTTTCGCCTCCTCGTGCCTGGGGATTTAATTGGCCCACCCCCCGCCGTACCTTCCTGGATTAGCGGGATATGGGATGTTGTGCTGTTAGCCTAATTGATGTTTCAGGTTGGTTTCTAGCTTAGGTGTTTTGTTTTTCTTTTGGGGTATTGGTTCTTGTTCACTGTTGGACTTTGTTTATTTCCTATGTCGCTCGTCTGCGGAGGTTAAAGGTTTACTGTTTTTTGAAGATTTCAGGCCTATTTCTTCTTCGTAGTTTTTTCTACCCAAGTGCCTAACTTTGGTTCAGTAAGAGTGTTTTTTTAGGTGCGGGGGGATGGGATGGACTGTAGTTGGAGGTTTCTTTCCGCCATAGCTTGCGCTTTATGTAGTTTCTGTACCTTTATCAGTAATTCAAGGAGATAATCAAAAAGAAAAAAAAAAAGAAAAAAGTCAAACCCCGAAGTTAAGGGATCATGAAGCAACAGAGAAGAGACCTTAACAATATACCTGGTTTATAAGCCTTAGAGAAACTTTTATCTTTATCATACTTTTACTAAGCTGTCCTGACAGTTCTCCAATTTTCTCGATACGAGCACGGCCTAGACAATTTAACAGTACCGTTGAAACGGAATCCTACTATGTTTCTACTATTACAACTGACTTGATGTTGGTTATTACTTATTTGGGTTTATACCTGATAATAGCTACTTTTGGGTTGTCACTTCCTACTTGGTTATGACTTCCTAACAGGTTATTCTTTCCTTGTTTCGCTTATCACTACCCCTCCTTGCCTCTACCCACTTGGGTATCGCTATCCTCCTGCTATACCTACTAGATTTGTATAGTATTAGCGATCTCTTGTTCCTTCCTGTTTGGATTCCTATACTTGTTTTGTTAGCTCCATCCTGTCGCTTTTAACCCGATGTGTTCGGAATATGGTTACCTTGGTATGCTGCCTCTGTTAGCATGTTTGTTGGACAGGATGTTTGCGCTTTTGTTAAGTTTTCCTAGCTACAATCTTTTGTATTTAAAGAGCCTGTAATCCCTTAAGGATTCGGACTCTCAAGCCTCACAGGACTATCTTCTTTAATACTACAAGTTGAACGGTCACTCTATTAGTTCCATACCTTTTACCTTGACTATTGAGGACCTATCCATCCACGCTTCTCCCCCTATCCTAATAGTATCTTCAGAGTCCCTTTGGGATTCTCGAGATACTTGGGCGTAGGTTACATTTTTTGCCCTAGACTCAAGTATACCTTTGATCTTTGGCAGAGGACTGATCACCCTTCGGCTAACTTGACCCTGCAGTACTTGTACACCTCCCTGTTTCCAAGAAGGCCTTGAGCTGACTCCTGGCGAGACCAGCTCACCTTAGCTAGCTAGCAACCTTTTCACTTCCAAGAGATACCATAAGGCACTTCACTACAGGATTAGTAGCATCCTCCTCAGGACCCCAAAGTCAAGGGCCAGTACACCTACCTGCA
Source organism: Tuber calosporum (assembly GCA_003316355.1). Lineage (NCBI taxonomy): Eukaryota > Fungi > Ascomycota > Pezizomycetes > Pezizales > Tuberaceae > Tuber > Tuber calosporum. The sequence goes on along the minus strand of QFET01005926.1, from coordinate 14,345 downwards.
CCACCAATCTGAGGATTCAGAACTATCTTCAGTAGATAGCAGCAGCAGCGAAGAAGAAGACCAAAACCAAGACCAAGCCCAAGCCCAAGCCCAAGCTCCACACCAAGTCCAAATACAAGTCCTAGAACAGCACCAGCCAGAAGTCCAATCCAAGAAAGAACCAAGCTCAGAATCAGAATCAGATTCCGGTCCAGAGGACGCTCCAGGACTAGCACCCCCAGCTTCGCCACCTAGACCACCCAGTCTACCAAGAGAATCCTGAGAACCAAGCCCTGCCCCAGACTATTTACCTAGTCCACCAAGACCACCTAGTCCACCAAGTCCACCAAGCAATCCAAGCCTTGCACCCATCGCCATGTCAGTCCCACCAGAGGGAAATAATCGCCCTAAATGTCCTGCACCATTTACATTCACAGGAGAAGGAAAAGATCGAGACCCATTGAGTATCAACTCATGGTTCAACACAGTCCATCGATACATCGCCAACTTTGGCATAACTGACGAAGCCCCTAAAGCCCTGCAATAGTATGGAGCCTATTGCAGAGAGAAAGCCCTCGATAAATTCACCCAATATGAAGCTTCCCAAGGAGACCACACAGTTGCTGGACTCAAACAGAAATTCGAGGCCTACTTCCTTACATCCACATCTACAGATACCATCTATGAACAGTGGCTACAAGTCAAGCAAACTACCCGCGGAAAAACAGCCCAGATTACCGCTACTGTAATCAGAATTGAAACCTTCAGAGACAGTCTCCCCCCTGGAACAATTTCAAACTATTCAGCGAAACAGAGACTCCTAGATGCCATGGATATCAAACTCAAGCGAGAAGTGAAACCACACATCACTTCTGACACCTCCTTTGACCAGCTAGTGGAGATAGCGGAATAGCGAGATGCAATTGCCCACTCTACAGGACTATATGGAAATCGTCAAGGAAATACAATATCCAATGCTGTTTCCCAACAAGCACCCAAGCGTCCCCAGAATAACCCCCAGCGAAATCAACCAAGGTTCTCCCACAACACCTCTCAGCATCCACGAGTATCCCAGGCTGAGAAGGACCGGCGCATGGGAGACAATGACTGTTACTATTGTGGAAAACATGGACACTACTCCGATAACTGCTTTGAGAAGAAGAAGCTTAGGAGCATCCAGCAGCGAGGAAATGGAGGCCCTGGAGGAACCAGGAGACCCCAGAATGTCAGAAGAACATACCACACCCAGGAAGACGATCCCAATGTCAAGGAATCAGTTACAGTTACCACAAACCATGCAGGACCTAGTGGAACTCAATCCCAAGCTCTCGAAGCATACATCACAGTCAATGGCCACAAAGCAAAGGCACTATTCGATACTGGAACTACAGGAGTCAACTTGATATCAGGAAAGTTTGTAACTACCCACCAAATCCCTACCAGTGACCTTGAGACTCCTATCAACCTGAAGATGGCAGTTAAAGGATCTCGCTCTGCAATCAACAATGTGGCAAAGCCTGTCATCTAGATTGACAAGGAAAGCGGCGATATCTCAGAAGCCCTAGTCTGTTCCCTGGACAACTATGATATCTTCCTAGGAATGCCTTACCTTACTGCACACTATGATGTAATAGATTGCGGAAAATCTATTATCACCTTCCCTGATAAAGGAATTACCTTGACCTCCCAGAAAGCAACTGTTGCACGATTTTCAGCCATGAATGAAGTAGATGCCCCTGACTTCATTTCCGAATTTCCTACAGTATTCCCTGGCAAGAAGACAGCGGAATTACCACCCTTGAGGGATGTCAACTACCATATCCAGCTGAAAGATAAGATTTCGGACCATAACCCTTGATTCTTCATATTACCTGACAAGATCATGCCAGCATACAGAGCATTGATCGTAGATTGGAAAGCAAAAGTAATCCTTTACCCAAGCCAAGCACACAACCCAGTCAACATATTCCCAAAGCTGAAATCCAATGGGGAAATCAGACTGCTTGTAGACCTTGTACCCAGAAACGATATTACTATCAAGGACCATGGAGCAATTCCCAACCAAGCCATGATACTCAGAACTGTTGCCAGAGCAAAGCTCATATCCACCATAGACCTAGCAAATTGCTATTTCCAAATTTGAGTTCTCCCTAGCGATGAGAAATACAACACTATCAAGACACCCTTTGGATCCTTTGCATGCAGAGTTATGCTGCAAGGATATGCCAACGCCCCTGCTACAGCTATGAGAGTTATAGAGTTTGTCCTAGATGGATTTATTGGAAAATTCCTCTGGGCATACATGGATGACACTACCATCTACTCAGAAACTGTTGAGGACCATATCTCGCATATCAGATCAGTCTTAGGAAGACTGAAGCAGCACTATATCAAAGTATCGCCAGCCTAGTGCAAATTCTTCGCCACCAAGCTCTCAATCTTAGGACATGTTATAGATGAGAGAGGAATTCATGCAAACCCTGAAAAAATTCGATCCATTCAAGACTGGCCCACACCAAACTCGAAAAAGGCAGTTCAGACCTTCATTGGAGTTGTGATATATCATGCACAATTCCTCCCACACCTTGCATCCACCACTGCCCCCCTCTCGGACCTAATTTCTGAAGAAGTGTTTGAATGGCAACCCCTGCATGAGGAAGCCTTCAAACAGGTTAAGCGCCTGGCCCTGGATACTATTCCACTCTGCCCCATCTCTTATGTGACATCATCTGATCCAATATACCTCATTACTGACACTTCTAAGGTTGGATCAGGAGCATGGGTTGGACAAGGACCTTCCCCTGAGAAATCATACCCTGCCGCATTTCACAGCAGAAAGTTTGCAACAAGTTAGCTGCTCTACCCTGTCCATGAATTGGAACTTTTGGCGATTGTGGATGCCATTCAGGCATTCCATCCGATTCTATATGGCAGCAAGTTCACTGTTGTATCTGACAACAAGGCACTATGCTATTTCCTGAAGCAGACAGACCTACCTTACCGCCAAACAAGATGGCGCATATTCCTGCAATCCTATGATTTCGATATCATACACAGACTTGGCAAAGGCAATGTCCTTGCTGATCTACTATCAAGGATCTATGAAGACACCCCTGCTGAAGAAGACCAAATACTCGAAGACCCTACAGAGAAGAAACCTATAAAGACCCCCTCCTCCGCCAGGAACAGTGTATCAAGACACTACCTCAGCATCGCCCATACCCAAGACCCTTCCTCTGCTCTTACTCTTCAAGTACCCTCTCGCATTCTTACTCCTGAACACCACTCCATGTGGAACTCACATCATGGCCCCTGCTCAGAACTCTCCAGCTCCCAAGAAGCGAGTCACCACACAAATACTGTTGAACAAGCCATGGACAAAGCAGCAGATACCCTCGAGGTTACAACCAATGCCATTCTAGGTTGTGAAATCGTCAAGACCTCCTCCTATCTCCGCAACCCTCGAGAGCCATCCCAAGCCACAGTACTTATAGCGAGCTAAAGCTCAACTGTCTGGCCTTGCGGCGAGAATTAACAATCCTCCAGGAGATATGGACCAACCATTGCATCCACATGCTATCACCAACTGCTTTAAACAAATCAATGATTCTATCTCCCAATTGGAATCCCTTGCAGTCACCACCTCCGGAAATATCGCCCCCTGCAGCACACCTAGTGAACCTGACCCTCAGCCCACACCAGTCCCTCCTCGACCGCCAGTCAATGAACTGGACCGATTTCTTGAATCTAATAGACACATAGCTATGCAATGGACTGCCTGTGTCTGGGACGAATGCCAAACACACATAAGTGCAAAGAATACAGGATACTTTCCCTCAGGGTCTCGCGATAAATCAGGACCCTTGCCTCTCCACTCTTCCTCCAACTTTGTCTGCCCTCATCATCCCAAGCGCAGAGCAGAACACAGATGGGCTGTCTTCCTCCCCTCCACGATGATGATTGCTACCCAGTCTTTCATACAGTTATTGATAAGGGAAAAGAAAGAGAAATACCGGATATCGACCAAGCATGGGTCCTACCTACCCCAGAAGCACCTGTCGATTATAAGGACTGCTTCTTTGATCAGCCCTCCTCACAGCTTGACCTTGGCGCTTTTCAGCTTACCAACCACCTGAAAGGAAATGGGGACTCCTGCATTCGAAATGCTACCCAGAATGACCCTCTCCATGAGGTAGTTACCAAGGCTATCAATCACCCTGACTTGCTCTTATATGATGGGGTTCTCGTCAGAAAGGGGAAGGATTATAGTAGAGACTGTCCTGATGTCCCCTATGAAGCAAGCTATCAAGGTGCTAACATCAGAAACGCAAATGTGCGCATTACCCATGAACAAATGGCACATATTGGTTGGCAGAAATGTTTTGAATATGCTTCAAGACACCTCTACTGGCTCTCCATGAGGAACGATTTTAAAGACTATGTCCGCAGATGTCACCTATGTCAGCTCAACAAGCAACCTACCACTGTCCCTAAAGTATCAGTCACCCCCCTCCCTGTCCCCAGACAGCCATTCTCCTCCCTTGCAATTGACTTTGCAGGACTCTTCCCTCACAATTCCAAACTGGAACTCATCATGGTTGTCTTGGATCGATTCAGTGGCTTTACCTACCTCATCCCAGTCTCCCAAAACATCACAGCTGTCGAAACAGCACATACCCTCATTGAGCGAGTTTTCTCTCTCATGGTTTCCCTACCTCCCTAATCTCTGACAGAGACCCCAAGTTTACCTCATGCTTTTTGACACAGCTTATGGTAAATCTCAATGTTGATCTCAACATGGCTACAGCTTACCATCGCCAGACCAAGGGACAGACTGAGAGCAGAATCAGAATTGTTCGCCAATGTCTTAGGAACTATATTAGCCCTAAAGTAACCAAGTGGGTTAACCACTTACCTCATGCCCAGACTGCAATCAATGCAGCTCCCAGCGATTGCACAGAACTCTCCCCCTTTGAAATCACCTTTGGCAGACTACCAAACCTCCTCCCCAGCGTCAGAATTCTCCCCACTTCAGAACCAGCAGCAGACGAGATTGCTTCCCAGATCATGAAGAACCAGCAACTCGCCAGAGATGCCCTCAAGAAGGCAAGAGTACGCCAAACTACCTCCAGCGAAAACAGAAGAAAGGATGGACCCCCTATCATCCCCAACGAAACTGAAGTTATCCTCAAGTCAGTACCCTATATCCAAATGGTTGGACGAAATTACAAGCTAGTTGGACCTTGGTTAGGACCCTTATCAGTGAGCGAAGGACCTGACTGGCACAACAACTACAAACTCATACTTCCCCCAGTGATGGCAGGAATCCACCCATAGATCCATCGCAGCCATCTTCGCATTTACCTAAGACCAAACCCCTTCGCCTTCCCAGGAACACCAGAACCCATCTCCAAAGAGCCTGTCGCCATCGATGCCAGTGGACAAGAGCAAGGGGAAATCGAAAAGATACTCAAAGATCGTATCTATCGCAGAAAAAGACAGTTCTTGATCCACTGGAAAGGCTATGACGAAATCGAAGCAACATGGGAACCCCTCTACAACCTAGCAGGCGCCAGCACCCTCATCAGATCCTGCTGGTTCGATACCTACAATGAATCTATACATTTCAGACTCCATTGGTCCCATGGCGAGACTTTCTCAGCCAGGACACTCTCAAAACCCGGCTATGTCCCCTCTCACCTGAGCTTGACCCTGACGCATTTTGGAAACCCCTTCAAGACTCAGACTACTCAGAATCCGATACCAGCACTACACTCTCCACCGAGGACGAATCTGAGATGGATAGCTAACTGCTTCATGGTATTATCCTCGGACCTATGGGGCTAATAAAGGTGTAAGGTCCTGACACCAGTGATGGATATATGTTTGTGGATGAGTTTATATGTTTTGAAATTGAGTGGAATGCTCCAAAGGCGGGTTGGTCATTAAGCCCTTTAGGATATTCCTTATTGTTTGGTGGTTTTATTTCTTTTAAGGGGAATGTAATGGAAGCCTACTATGTTTCTACTATTACAACTGACTTGATGTTGGTTATTACTTATTTGGGTTTATACCTGATAATCGCTACTATTGGGTTGGCCCTTCCTACTTGGTTATGACTTCCTAACTGGTTATTTTTTCCTTGTTTCGCTTATCACTACCCCTCCTTGCTTCTACCTATTTGGGTATCGCTATCTTCCTGCTATACCTACTGGATTTGTATAGTATTAGCGATCTCTTGTTCCTTCCTGTTTGGATTCCATTACTTGTTTTGTTAGCTCCATCCTGTTGCTTTTAACACTCTGTTTTCGGAATATGGTTACCTTGGTATGCTGCCTCTGTTAGCATATTTGTTGGACAGGATGTTTGCGCTTTTGTTAAGTTTTCCTAGCTACAATCTTTTGTATTTAAAGAGCCTGTAATCCCTTGACGATTCTGACTCTCAAGCCTCACAGGACTATCATCTTTAATACTACAAGTTGAACAGTAACTCTATTAGTTCCATACCTTTTACCTTGTCTATGGAAGACCTATCCATCAACGCTTCGCCCCCTATCCTAATAGTATCATCAGAGTCCCTTTGGGATTCTCGAGATACTTGGGAGTAGGTAACAGTCGCGTAGTTCAGTCACAAGAGGTAGTAGATATTTGTTGTGGATAGTGACTCTGTTCAGCCCCCGGTAGTTAACTACCCACCTAAGGCGTCCGTCAGGCTTTGGCACAAGCAGTATTGGTGCTTCTACTGGTGATTTGCTATGGGAGATTATCCCTTGTTTTAATATATCATCCAGATATATTAGCAGTGCTCTTAACTGCTTTTCTGAAAGAGAGTTAATTGGCACCCAGGGTGTTTGTGTGTCGGGTTAGAGGTCAATCGTATGATCAAAGGTTTCATGAGGTTTTAGTTGTGCCACTGTTGATGGACGAAACAGGTCTTTGTAACTGTGGTCTTGAGCTAGTAGAGTATTGAGTATTATTACTTCCTCATCATCTATCCTGGCGAATCGTCCATTAACCACGGCCTTTGTATCTTCCAGAACCTCCTCATCCCATTCGATGGAGAGTACTTTATATTCTACTAGCAGATGAAGTTGACATCCTAGGTCCTCCAAGATTCCTCTTCGCGGGTCGTGAATTCCCTGTATGGATGTTCTTTATTCCACTATGTGAATAGGATAATTATGCCCTAGTTTCCCGTGAGTACGATCTTGCTGACAATCTTCAATAAGTGTTCATTTTTCCCAATTTCGAGGTAATGGGGAATGGTAAAATCTCGTCAGGTAGTGAATTCATTGGCAGTAAAACTCAAAATGGTTATAGGATCCTTGCGAGATTCATAAAGAATATTCAATTCGTGGACTAAATTTTTTTGCATAAGAAAAATATTAGATCCAGAGTCTAAAAGGACTTTCATGATATCTCTTTTCCCGTACACATAGATATGTGCGATTACTATGGTGCATTCATAGAGTTTGAGTTCCTCCTGGTTGAGCTTTTGTTGCATCTGCAACGATATGATGTCTATTCTTCCTCGCTTATAAGACATTCTAGTTGTATACCTTGGGTATTCGTGTCAATGCCCGCATTTTTTCCAAAATATAGGTCTCCTCAAACGATCTAGACAATTAGTAACTTATTAATATTCTGGGCGGCCCAGTACATGTGGTCATTACCGCCTACCTTAGGTCTCCCAAAAAATTTAAACCACCGTAAATAGGGGACAAACCAGTAAACCACCATAACAATGCAATAAAATTCATACTTTTCTGCCTTTGCTGTAGGATAATTCCCTAAAGGAGTAATAATTTCGGAAAATCAATCTTATTCCCCAAAAGAGCAGAGAATACCGAAAATAATAACAATTTCCGAATATAGAATATCTAGTCCCAAAGCAGTGCCATTTGCAGTTTGGTTGTTGTAGTTGTTCTCACGTCCAAGTTAACCAAAACAATGTCATGAGGTTCCCCCGAAGACTTTACTGCTATTCCGCTATGGTCTAGAGGAAAAATGAGCATGGCCGCTTCATTTTATCCGTTGGGGCCTGTGTTCAAGCCACCCCTTAGCCAGATTAAACAACTGTAATTTGACCTGGAGGCAAATAGAGCTAGATTGTACCATGCGGGTTCACCTCTCTGCTACCTCCTAGCACTTCCCATGTGTCTAAAAATAGGAAGCACATCGGAGTGCCTAAAAAAGGAGATCCTTTTTCCAAAAAAGTAAAAAAGTAGGAATTCAAAATTAGAACCAATCTGAGGGAAAATAAAATTAGCGAGATCTCCGGGACGGGATAGGTCTCATCCCCCGTGCTCTATTGCTAGTGCCCCAAGTAGCCAATCGCCATCACCATTGATACTATTAGGACATTTCTTTTGGTCTGATAATTCCCATAACTAAGGGGCTGGTTGACCCTGTATGTGATTCACGTTCGGTAGTGATGTTTTCTCAGTCACGGTTGTTGTCTATGGTTTGCGTGGGAATTTCGGTCACTCCTTGGTTGTTTGCTTCCCAAAAGCTCAGGCTGCCACCATGTCGTTTCGACATTTTCGCCAGGTGTGGTTGAGGAGACGGCAGCAAGTGCAACCTTCTTCTGCCTTTCTCTGTCCCCAACATCTTGTCGGATTGCATCATGAGCATTCTTCCACTGTGAATGCTCATCTTTAGTGTTGTTTCCACCTGTCTTTTCTGCTGGTTTTGCTTTATCTGTTTTCCTTCGGGTTGAGGTAAATTTTGGTGTATGGTATGACTCCCCTTATTTGGTGTAGAACCCCTTGGCTATATCATTGTATTTGCGCTTGGATGTTGAACTGTTCGAGGGTTCCCCTTTCGGTACTCTCCCCCATTCCAGAAAATCCTCCTCTAGTGTGCCAACTTCCTCTATGGTTTTCAGTCATTCCTCATCGGAGGAAAACATTTGATAAGATAACATCCGTGAAATTTCTTCTGGAAGTTTGCTTTCTACCAGTACCCTGCACAATATTATTGCGAGACCCACTTTCATGTTAACGTTTTCGAACAGGAGAAGCATGGTATCTATTTTTCCCTTATAGACTACCTTCTTCATTTTGACTAGAGCTCTTCGTTCTTCGTGGATGCCGATGTATGGCCTTGTAATTTCTTGTCGAAAGTGTTCACACATGAAATCATCAGGCTCCCAGGTATATCCACCTAATACCCCTATCACATTACAGTATTTCTCCGACCAGGGTGCCACTTTATTAGCCTTTGTCTTACCCTAGGCAAAGACAATTTGCTGTGTACAATTTCCCCACTGTGTAGGATCGCGATCGAAGATGTGATGACAGGCTTGTTGAAATTCTTTAATTCGTTTCATATGTATATTTCCTACGGTAATATTGTTTATGTCTCTTCTTGGTTATTTCTAGTTTACCCAGGGAAACTACGGACATTACTACAGCTAGAGTATATCTTATTTTCGCTTATATTTCATGATAATGATTGCGGATTAATGCGTACATTTCTTATTTTATGTGCGGGATTTCTCGTTTAACTTTCCATATATACTGACCTTTTACAGGTCATGTATCATATGTTATCTTTCAGTTTATTTCCTGCACACCACTTCAGATTACGCATATTTTATTGGGATTTCCTTGGTAGTTTTTCAGGGTCAAACATGTACGCACTTATGTTTCTTACAATGTTTTTCCTATTTTGTTACTGAGTACATGGAGGATACGCACCTGTATAAATAGCTGGTTGCTGCCTACTTTATTTAGTTAATCAAGGACAAGAACTACTACCAATCTACCTTCATATTACAATACTCCTCACCGTAGCATGCACATAGTATACTCTTAATACTGGGTTGTATTTTCGTACTCATGCTATAAGATTGTGCCAATACACATAACATTCAATAGGTTATAAGCCCTGTACATCCATAGCTATACGACTTACACCTACAAGCTATCGTCTTTCACCACGAAACAAATTCCCTCTGAAACGAAATAAACCTCTTTCACCGAAAAATATCTCTTGTAACATCGAAACATTTCACTCAAAATGAAACTCAAAACGAAACATCGGTCGAAACGAAATATCGTTCGCGATACTAAACGTTTTTGGCGAAACATTCTTGGCAAATCGATACGAAAAAGGTCTTGGCGCTCCTAGCCAAAGTCCGAGTTTTCCTCCCTCACTAAACTCAAGTTCTTACTGAAAGTGCAATTTTCTACATGCAACCACGCGGAAGTGCAAAGTAAAGTACCGTTACTTAACAACCAAAGTCACTTTGCCTTTACCGAGCCAAAATAGCCACAGCAAAAACCACAGTCTCTGCTCCTCCTCCTCCTGAAAGTCCTGCACCAAACCCCAGATCTTATGCCAACAACTCCAAACGTAGTTGGGCACAATGTTACAAACTGAGCTCCATCCCAAAGCTCACTGGGCCTGATAACTACCGAACCTGGCGTGATATCTCGGAATATGTCCTTACTTTATACATTTGCTGGGACATAGTAACGGAAAAGGAAACTCTGCCTGAGGCAGAAGAGGATGAAGATGGAAATTGTAACTCGGAGAGAATAGATGAATTTCGCGATCGCTACCAATGGGCCTCGGCCTACTTCCTTGAAACGATTGACCCCAATGGCTTATTTTGTAGGCCACCCACAAAACTCCCCCCGCCATCAGGAAAGCGTTGCAATATAAATTTGCTAGAAAAAATACCACCTCCTTCTTCAAACAACTCAACGCTGTCCTCGATGCCAAGTACGATACCTCTGCACCTATTGCAGACCACATCAAGAAGTACGATACTCGCAGGAATCGAATGCAACACCGTTGCTCCTCCTCCTCTGCTGACGACCGATATGCACTACCATTTGTAGTCAAATCGGTATTTGAGTCACCAGAAGCCAAAGCAGCAGTTCTTCTCCACTACCTCCCTGAGTCGATGAGTAACATCGTCGACAACCTCCAAACCAAGGAGGACCTTACCTACGATCATGTCTACAACAAGTTGTTGGACATGAGACCCTCGGTTAGCCCTGAGGACGACAAAGCGTATAAAAGCGCTGATGTCAAAGGAAAAGGAAGGGAACCTCCCCGGAGACCTGCGGCCCCATCCAAGGAATGTACCTACTGCAAGAAGCATTACCCCACTGCTCGCGCTGAGGGACATACCTGGAATGAGTGTAATAAACTCAAGGGCGACAACCAAAAGAAGAAGGAAAAGAAAGCTGTTAGTTCAGCAAAGATCGGCAAAGAAGAGATATCTGAACCCTTGAGTATATTTACATCCCTCCTCTCTACGCAAAAGACTCCTTACCCACACAACTGGGTAATCGATACAGGCGCAAGCTCACACATGACAAGCAACCTAGACCTTCTTATAAACTTTGAACTGAGTTCAGGGACTGTTAAGTTAGGCGATGATTCGGTAATAGAATCATTTTGCCGAGGAACTGTCAAGCTCATGGTCAAAACTTCAAATGGTCATGTAGCTCCTCTATTCCTTAAGCATGTTCTCTGGGTTCTGAAGTTGGGTCAAAGTACATTGTTGTCATGGCGCGCTATTGTTTCTTTGGGGGCATGGTTTTTCTTTGCGTAGTAAAGGGGCGGATATGTTTGTATACAGGGAGAATAAAAGAGAAGTGTTATGGGGAAAGCTTGACGGTCAAGATTATGTTGTGCAAGAAGAGAAAGCAGTGGCGAACAAGATGACTTACCAACAGTGGCATGAAGCCCTTGGACATCCTTCACTATCCTACCTCAAAAGTACCAACTACTCAGACAATCCAACCATTCCCGAAGTTCCGAAAGACTGGCAGTTTGAAACATGCATTACGTCCAAATCAACAAAACGCAAACCCGAATCCACAGAGAGAAAATGTGAAAATCCATATGTGCTAATCCACTCAGATCTGAGCTTGAAGTTCTCAACCCCCTCCTTCGGACATTCCTGGTACTATGTCACCTTTATTGATGATTGTACACGGTACACCTGGATTTATCCTCTTAACGCCAAATCCCATATGGTTAAAGTGTTCAACCAATTCATCAAAGAAAGACACACCCAGGACAATGCCACTATTAAGCGATTCAGGACCGACAACGGAGGAGAATATGTCAACAAAGATATGACAACCATGTTTGAAAAACTGGGTATCATACATGACAAAATACCTTCTTACTCTCATGAATCTAATGGCGTTGCCGAACGGTACAATAGGACCATTATCACATCTACATGCTCTATGTTGTCAGGTCTTACACCGCGTTTATGGGCCGTAGCAGTTACAACACCTGCATACCTGCGGAATATCCCCCTAACCGATCCATAGGAAAACTAACCCCCTATGAATCTCTCTACAACAAAAAGCCGTTAGTGAACCATCTGCGCGCCTACGGGACCAAATCCTTTGTCCATATACCTGAGGAGACCAGAAAACCAGGAACAAAGTTACAGCCCCGGGCCAGGGTAGGATACCTTGTTGGATATACATCCTCCAGCAAGATATACCGTATATTCATACCATTATTGCACAAGATCTCTGAAACGCAACAGGTACACTGGACAACCAAGACTATACTCCCGCTTGATCTCAAGGAACCTGTGTCCTCATCGGAGACTTTTGCAACTGTCTACCCACCTTCCTACCAGAGAGTACCGGCATCCGATAAAATTCTACCACAGGAAACAACTGACAAACCAACCATCCAAGTACATCCACCTCCACCGCCTGAACATCCTGAAGATTATCACCGTCCCCAAATTCCAGAAGAATCACCGTAACCCCTTGTACAAGAAGAACAATCGTAAAGTTCTCCTGAGATACGGACCAGATCTGGCAGAACCATTCGCCCACCACAATACTTTGGCATAAATGTCACTGTACCATCTGACGAGGATCCTAAAACGTACACCCAAGCAGTTAATAGCTCGCTTAAGGAACACTGGACCCACGCAATGTACGAGGAAATAAAGGCACTGGAGAAAAGTGGTACTTTCGATGAAGTAGATAAACCTATAGGACGTAAGATTATGGACAGTAAATGGGTCTTTAAGACTAAGCGAAATGCTGATGGTACATTGGAAAGGGCCCGTGCAAGAGCTGTTGCCATAGGATTCTCACAAGTCTTGGGTTTTGACTTTGATGATACCTTCGCTCCTGTCAACCAATATGAATCGCTCCGCTTCCTCCTTGCAATATGTACTAAAAACAAATGGCGACCATGGCAATTCGATGTCAAATCTGCTTTCCTTTATGGTGAATTGAAAGAAGAAGTCTACATGCAACTGTTACCTGGGTTCGGTAATGGAGACAAAGTATGGCGACTTAACCGATGTCTCTATGGACTTAAGCAATCTGCGAATGAAGGGTACGCTCTCCTCGCTAGATACGTAACATCCAAAGGTTTTGCGACATCAGCTCTTGACCCATGCATGTTTGTTCACTGTAAACACGACATATACCTATCGGTTTACGTTGACGACATCGCCATATACTCGGCCAACACTCCCCAAGCTACTTCTCTCATAGAAGACCTGAAAACGGCATTTGAGATTACGGACTTAGGGGAAGCTACCTTCCTACTTGGACTACACATCACCTATACAACAGACAGGATACATCTAACCCAGCAACGATACATCAAGTCAGTCCTCGAGCGATATGGTATGGAAAACTCTCGCCCAGTCTCTAAACCATTACATAAAGGCATTCAACTACGGAAAGGGACGGTGGATGAACAAATAGCGGACATGTCCATATACCAATCGATAATAGACTCGCTTATGTACCTGACAACTGGTACCAGACCCGATATAGCGTATACAATATCCTTTCTCTCACAATTTTCTTCCTGCCCTACCGAAATCCAGCTAAAGGCCGCTAAACACGTCCTTCGGTACATTCATGGTACGTAAGACATTGGGCTCTTCTACCCTTGTACAACTACAAACGCTATGAACACCTATGTGGATGCGGACTTTGCAGCCTGTTGTTACGATCCTATGCTGTAAGCTAGTTTTGAAACAGGTAACTACTTCTCTTTGGATTGGATGAATATGACCGAGCCGTTGTTATGGACCGGTATGGGGCGTGGCGCTATTCTTAGCCACCAGGGTAGAAGTACTATTGCAACGAGTAGTACCAGGCGGATTTCCACTATTGCTCTTAGGCCTATGCCTACGTTGTCTTGATAGCTGAACCCTATGGTTCCTATCGCACAACGCCAATAGGGGAATGAAACGGTAAGGAGGTAAAGTAATTGTATAGGAAAGAACTTACATGGTTGCATGAAGAGTCCTAACTACAGGTCGCCTAGAGGTCCTTATATAGGCACTCTTCCCTCAACCCTAACCCTGGGGACTCATACCTGTGAGTCATACGACCTCTATG
>QFET01005923.1:0-34914 GCA_003316355.1 Tuber calosporum | reverse complement strand
GGGGGGGGAAGTTTTATTTTAGCAATGTTTTTGATATTGGTCTCGTTATTCAGTACAGGATCTGCGCACCCTGTTATTTTTTTATATTTTTTATATTTTTTTACAGATTTTTAATAAAGCTTACATCACATCCCGCCACCACGTCCAGTACAGTACACTATTTCCTGTCCCGTTCTCGCAGTGAAGAAAAAAAAAGCCTCGTGAGGTGAGAGGTATCATACCGCACTATACTGCGCTACGACAAGTAAATAGTTGGAATATTTTTTTTCCAGCATTGTGTCTAATATAATGACTGGGAGTTAATCTCGTCTATTATGCAGTGAGGGATGTGCGGCCAACCTAGACTAAAGTACAGGATACCGATACCGGTTTACTCAGGAAAGTCTATATACTGGTACTAGGGGTATTCAAAGTTGAAAAAACTTAGCTTTCTCGTCGTATCGTGACGTTTGTAAAATGGGCCGGGGTTGCGGGGAGGTGCAAAGGGGTGCATGGAGGTACAACTGGATACAAAACAGGAAATGGGAGCCTCATAATGATATTTGATTAACAATGGACATATCAGGTACTCGTAATGTCGAAACATTTGTGAAAAGGACCGGGGTTGCATTAGGGTGCATTAGGGTGCCTTAGGCCGAATTAGGGCAGATATAAGCAATTATTATTGGTGGAACTCGCAAGGGGTAAATACGGAGGAACAGCGTATAAGTGTTGTAGATTTTAGGGTAAACGTTCAAGATACCATGAAAATGGGTGAAACCTTCTAGTATACGATGATCAAATGGTGCATGGACTTCGGCGAAAAGGATATCAATTACAGTTAGCCCTTCAGGCAAACATGACCAAAAATGTGTTCTGCGAAAAACCACTGGTAAGCCAACTGAAACTGTGGTGTATGTTTTGGCCGACAACACATCTCAACAGGCTTGGCCCAAGGGCTACCTGTAAATATGGTGTTTTATTTGTAAAACTACAGGGAGGTTAAATGTGAGTGGGGTTATTTTGGAAGCCCAAAGATCTTGGGTATATTAGCAACCCTTATTTAAGGTTTCCTTGCCCTCAAATATTCCTTCATACCATTCTCTTCAATTATGACTTCCTGTCCAGCACCCATTCTTTTACTCTTTGGTATGATGGAAAGCATTGAACTATAGTTCTAACTTTGAATTGTAAAGAATTGAGTTGTAACTCATTCTTTCAATTCTACCATATACTTAAAAGATGGGATATCCCACTGCCTCAATACACACACCAGTGGGACATCTCAAGGCTACACCATACATGACAAAAGGAGAAATCAAGAATTTGCCCAGTCTATTACCAGGCAATATTTTACAGCTCAATATTCTTCCTTTTGCCTGCTGACAAAGTGAACAAGGTCTAAAAGTTCTCTTTAATTACCATTTACAAAGACAACTATTCTCACAATTGAGGCTAATGGCAAGGATTAAACTGAAAGCAGAGGAATCATGTAAGAAGGGATAATCTACATTGAGACATTTATTTGGAACTAATTGTGAGTTGTTATTAATTGATATAACTTTTAATTTACTAATTATCCACAATCTATATTGAATGGGCAACACAATAGAAGTTTTTTTCCAGATTGACTGCTAAGCGAAACACTCTCCTTAAACCAGTTCCAATAAAAAGCTAGAGGATATACAACTTTTAGGCTTTAGTTTGAGCACATAGATGTTGGACTAAAAGGATTTTATGTGGCCTTGGATCTGAACTAGGAGGAGATTTTAGTCATATATGGTGCGGGCCTGAAGTTGGTTTATGGAGAGACAATTGGAGACTATATGGAAAAGGCAATATGCTGGAATATTGAGGAGTATGTTTCGATCAATCCACTGGAAATTCTAAAGGATCCACAAAATAGAGACTACTAAGAATGCTCCTTTCAAATCCACACCTGTGTTGGCCACCTTGGGTATGGGCTTGAGTCTAGTATTGGGAAATTTAATTGTTGCACAAGATGTGAATGGAACAGGGGCATGCTAACTATGAGAGAATTAGTATCAAAGATACTAAGGTGAAAGCTTGAATGAGAGCAGTAATTTTGCCCTTGTTTAAGGCAATAGGTATTATAACAAGAGGATGGGAAATTTTGTTGGCTGCAGTTGATATAGAGTGTTCGAAGGAGTATGAGAAAATTCTAGGATATCGTTTGGATGCAAGGAAATCTTTTGAAACAAAAGAGGGGGAATATTTGTTACTGCAGGCTTCTTGGTGAATTTATTAACTAAACATCATGTGGATGGTGGGGATGTGAAAAATGACAGGGAATGAATATGTCCATTAGGAGAGTTTGAGGATGGTAATTTTTGTATTACTAAGCAAAAGTGCAGGTTTGTTTATAAAGTAGGCTCTATTAGCTTTTGAAAACGTGAACAGTACTTGTGCCAAGGTTGTGGCTCCCTAGGCACAACCTAAGTTTGCTTGTATGCTCGCAGCCTTAGGCACTCTACAGGAGTGCTTGACAGCTCAATAATAATTTAAAGCTCAACAATAAATTGCCAATAATTTGGTACTTTATGGTAAATCTGGTGAAATTAGCTGTCTGAATAGTGCTGTATGTATTTACTATTAAACCCCATACCAAATTACTTCACTATTATTAACCTACCTTAAATCATACTCTATTTAATATTGCCTATTGAATATTCAATGCATCCATGATTGTAGAACTTAAAATGATACAAATTCCAGCAATTGTAATTTCAATGTCAAACTAGGCCACTTCTTACATATACTATAAAAACTGTTTGAATTATGTATTGGCATGATCTGATAGTATGAATATGAAAATACAATAGAGTATTAAGACTATATAATGTGCAGGCTTGTATGATGAGTTATTGTATATGAAGGTAGATTGGTAGTGGTTCTTGTCCTTAATTAACAAAATTTAGTAGGCAGCAACTAGCTATTTATACTGGTGCGTATCCTCCTTGTACTCAGGAACAAAATAGGGAAAGCATTGTAAGAAATATAAGTGTGAACCTGTTTGACCCTGAAAAACCTGAAAGGAAATCCCAAGAAAATATGTGTAATTTGAAGTGGTGTGCGTGAAATGAACTGAACGAAAATACAGGTTAGATGTCCAGTCAAAGGTCACTATACATCGAAATTTAACCAGAAATCATGTAACATGATTAGAAATGTAGGCATTAATTCTCAATCATAATCAGGAAATATAACTGAGAATATGATATATTCTAGCTGTTGTAATATTCGTAGATTTGTAGGTGGGGCTAGATATAAACAAGCAGAAATATAAATAATATTACCATAGGACTTATACATATGAAATGAATTGAAAAATTTCAACACTTCACCTAATGACCAAGAGCCCCTCAATCTGGTCCTCCGTTCTTGTACCGGTTTTGCAAGTACCTTGGTATTAATGTAGGCAAGTTTTTCTGATGATTCAATACCCAAGAGTGTGAAAGAACTATTATAGATCTCTTTTCTTATTTTGTGAAAATAGATATCACTATGTTTGGTTGGGTCATTAATTTGATGGTTAGTTGTCAAAATATTTGTGCAGGTATGGTCAGAATGTAAACTGATCAGTGTTGTATGGTGGGTGTCACTGAGACCTTTGATGTATCATTAGATTTGTCTTACTGATAGGGCCATAGCTACATATTTCGCATCTGTAGTAGATGTCGTGAGTAAGGCAAGTTTCTTCGACAGCTAGGATATACACGCATTGTTAAAATGTATAACATACCCGGAGCAGGAGTGGTGGGTATAAAGACCGGCAGCAAAGTCCACATCTACATTGGTATCCAAAGTATTTATAGTTGTACAAGGGTAGACGAGTCCAATATCTTTTGTACCATGAATGTATAAAGGATGTGTTTAGTGGCCTTCAGGTGGATCTTAGTCTGCCATGAAGAAAATTGTGAGAGAAAGGAAATTGTATATGATAGATTGGGCCTGGTACCAGTTGTCAGGTACATAAGCAATCCTATTATCGATTGGTATATGAACATGTCCAGTATTGATTCATCCACTGTCCGTTTCAGTAGTTGAATGCCTTTAGGTGAGAGTTTAGAGACTGGCTGTGAGTTTTCAATACTAAATCGTTTGAGAACAGACTTGATGTATTGTTCCTGAGTAAGATGTATCCCGTCTGTTGTATAGGTAATATGTAGGCCAAGTAGGTATATAGATTCCCCAAAGTCTGTAATCTCAAATACTGTTGTAAGGTTATCAATGAGAGAAGTAGCTTGAGCGGTGTTGGCCGAGTATATAGCGATATCATCAATATAAACTGATAAGTATATCTTGTATTTACTGAAAACAAATATACATGGGTCTAGGGCTGATGTCACAAAACTTTTAGAGGTTAAGTATCTAGCGTGGAGAGTGGACTATTTATTTGCAGATTGCTTAAGTCTGTAGAGAAAGCATTTAAGTCGCCATACTTTGTCTGCATTACCGAACTCTGGTAAGGGTCACATATAGACTTCTTGTTTTAACTCACTATAGACAAACTCAGATTTGATATTGAATTGCTATAGTGACCATTTGTTTTAGTGAATATTGCATGAAGAAAGTGAAGTGACTCATATCAGATGTCTGGAGCGAATTTATCTTTAAAGTCAAAACCCAGATCTTGTGAAAATCCTTTGGTAACAGTCCTTGCATGGTACTGCTCTAATGTCCCAGCAGTATTTCACTTGGTTTATAAACCCATTTCCTATCCATAATCTTGGGTCCTATCAGCTTGTCTACTTAATCGACAGTACCTCTCTTTTCAAGTGCCTGTATTTCCTCGTCTATATGCATTCAAAGTTTTTGTGCTCATGTCAGAGTGAATTAACTCATAGAATTTTTCACATCTGTTTTCTGTTGATTCAGGTTTGCATTTTGTTAATATAGACTTAGTGTAGGTTTCATACTGCCAGTCTTTAAGAACTTCAGGAATTGTTGGATTGTCTGAGGAGTTGGTACTTTTGAGGTAGGATAGTGAGGGATATTGAAAGGCTTCATGACACTGCAGGTGAGTCATCTTGTAGGCCATTACATTTTCTTCTTGCACAATATAGTCTTGACCTTCAAGCTGTCTCCATATCACTTCTCTTATATTCTCCCTGTATACAAACATATCAAACCTTTACTACTTAAAGCAAAACCTTTCCTTAAAGAAACAATAGTGCGCTATAACAATAAGTTACTTTGACTCAACTTTGGATCACAGAGAACATGTTTAAGGAATACTGGGAATATGTGACCATTTGGGGTTTTGGCTATGAGCTTGACAGTTTCCTGGCTAAATGATTCTAGAACGGAATCATTGCCTAACCTGACAGTTCCAGTACTTAGTTCAAAGTTTATGAGAAGGTGTATGTCGCTAGTCAATAGTGAGCTTGTACGCATATCGATTACCCAGTCATGTAGGTGAGGAGTCTTTTGTATTGAGGGCATGGATGTGGATGTACTGACTGGTTGGGATATTTCTTCTTTGCTGATCTCTGCTGAACTAACAGCTTTTGTTTCCATCTGCTTCTTATTGTCTCCCTTGAATTTATTGTACTCATTCCGGTATTTTCCTAAGCATGAGCAGTTGGGTAATAGCTTTTGCAGTAGGTACATTCCTTGGATGTGGCCACAGGTCTCAGTGGAGGTTCCCTTCCTTTTCCTTTGATATCAATGCTTTATATACTTGGTCATCCTCAGGGCTAACTGAGTATCTCAAGTCCAACAATATATTGTAGACAAGATTGTCGGTAAGGTACTGCTTGGTTTAAAGATAGCCCACAATATTACTTATTGACTGGGGCAGGGAGCGGATAATAACTGCTGCTTTGACTTCTGGAGACTCACTTACTGATTTGAATATCAATGGTAGAGTATATCAGGCATTAGCAGAGGATGAGGAGCAAAAGTGTTGCATTAAATTAATGAGGTTATTGTACTTATTGATATAGTCAGCAATTGGTACAGAGGTATCATACTTGGTATCAAGGACAGGGTTGAGTTGTTCCAAGATGGAGGTGGTATTTTCCTATAGCAAATATTTCTTATAACACTATCAAGGTAGCTGGTGGTGTTTTCTGGATGGCCAACAAAATAAGCCATTGGGGATCAATCATTTCAAGGAAGTAGATAGAGGCCCATTGGTAGCGTTCATGAAATTTATCTATTTTCTCAGAGTTATTATTTCCATATTCATCCTGTTTTACCATTTGCAGAGTTTCCTATTCTGTTACTATTGCACAGCAGTTTAATAGACTAATACAAGATTCTGAGATAAATCACGCCAGGTCTGGTATATATCAGGGCTAGTGAGCTTTCAGATTGAGCTCCATTTGTATCTCAGTGCCCAACAATGTTTGGAATTATTGGCATAAGATCAGGGGTTTGGTACAGGAGTTTCTGGAGGAGGATAAGAAGAAACCCAGATTTCTGCCATAGCCATTTTTGCATGGTCAAAGGAAAGTGACTTAGGTTGCTAAGTACTAGGACTTTGCTATGAACTTGTGTGTATTTAGGGTTAGAAAAAGGCATTTGTGTAAGAACTCGAATTTAAGATATCGTTCTGGAAGCCTAGGCTGTAACCTAACTTTCAGTCCAAAAATGTGATAAAGAGACTATGACGACAATAGTAACATTGTTGAATAATTTTACCCTAGCTGCAACAGAAGCTAACCCTGATATGCATATTGTATGAATATGTATGATAGCATAATTGGAGAAATTCTATCATTGTTTCACTTTATATTATGCAGGTAATATTTAAAATAGTCCAAGAAAGCAGATAAAATTAAACTTAAATGAAACTAGTTTATAGTAATTTCAGATTCAGGAATTCTCCAATGGGATGAGTATCTTGTATATACATATTTATATAAATCTGCCGTGCCATAAACTATGCTTTTCCTATATGCATCCATCATACGAAGAGTTCTCTGATAATATTTCCAAATTAAAATATTCAGAATCTGGGCAAATGCCTAAGGTACTATATATACTAAGGCGGAGAAGTGAATTGAGAATTTGCACGTGTATATAGCTTTGCCTGACCCCAGAAATTTTCAAGCAAGTTAAGCTCGCAATGACATACAGGATATATTATTGCCTGATACCCAGCATTTTCAATTGTTTGCTGCAATTGACACTTTTGTGCCTGAAAATAAGGTTGAGAAGAGAGAAGTACACATGTGCAATAGTTACTAATTTTTGCATTCCTGCAAGCAGGATTTAATTTTCATTCCCAAGTGCATTACCTAACATTGACTATTATCTTAGAAACTATTGTCTGCGCAGCCAGGGTCCTCACTCTTCCAGAACTATATGCAATCCTTTCAAACAGCTATCAGGAAGAATCATTGCCTGTGTTTGTATATTATTTGGGTACTTAGGATCAGGAAAGTAGTCATCTCTCATCGGCATAGGATTTTTCCGCTGGGTGGAAGGTTCATATTCCCTCCTTATAAAGTATCAGATGCATACTTTTGATGAATTTTAGCATTATCAAAGGCCCATAACCCTTGACAATAGCAAAAAGATGCTTCAAATACGGGATTACTTTTCCTGTCACATATTTCAGCAGCAGCTCTCCCGTCTACCATACCTCCTTATCACATTTCAGTATTTTGCAAACATGTCCTCCTCCTAGCCTTCCAATTGGTGTCAAAATATCTCATATATGGAGAACCTAGCTTGGACTATTGTTTTCGAATAGGTGCTCAGTCCTCGTGAATACAAACTTTCTTACATCAGTTATGTGAATTGAAAGTCCACTTCTCATGTTTGAGGAACACAAGTGATCTCTGACCTGCCACCCTCTCCTTTGGAATCATATCTAAATTCTCATCCTATTGCTACATTCTAGACTGCATTCATTGTATTCGGAGAAGAAAGATATCATCATAGTATTTAAGGATATTTTCACAATTGGTGATTAAGCAAGGCAGGTTTTCTCATTACTCATGGTTATTAGTCAGAAGGGTGGAATATTTCGCAGTATGACTCATTCAGAGTCATTGGGATTCAGAAGATGCACACTAGTGCAAACATTATTATATTGTGATTGTTGATCATGTGTGGGACTCACACTTGTAATATCAGATGATGTAATGAGTGTTGAAATTCTTCAATTCGTTTCATACATATATTTCCTATGGTAATATTGTTTATGTCTCTGCTTGGTTATTTCTAGTTTACTCAGGGAAACTACGGACATTACTACAGCTAGGGTATATCATATTCTCGGTTATATTTCATGATAATGTTTGAGAATTAATGCATATATTTCTTATGTTATATGCGGGATTTCTCGGTTATCTTTCCATGTATAGTGACCTTTTACCTGTCATGTATCATGTGTTATCTTTCCGTTTATTTCGCGCACACCACTTCAGATTACGCATATTTTATTGGGATTTCCTTGGTGGTTTTTCAGGGTCAAACATGTTTACACTTATGTTTCTTACAGTGTTTTCCCTATTTTTGTTACTAAGTAGATGGAGGATACGCACCTGTATAAATAGCTGGTTGCTGCCTACTTTATTTAGTTAATTAAGGACAAGAACTACTAACAATCTACCTTCATACTACAATACTCCTCACACAAGCGTGCACATAGTATACTCTTAATACTGTGTTGTATTTTCGAACTCATGCTATAAGATTGTGCCAATACACATAATTTAAATAATGAGGTTTGCACATGACATACAGTATGAGTCATGGGCTTCGCACATGTGACCACTTTGGAGTACATGACTTGTTTTAAGAGTTATGATTGGTTTTGGTATGTTGTGCAGTTGAGTCAGGTGAGTCAGCTGTTGGATTTCTTACTATGACTTACTATGAGTCATAGAGTTCATGTGATTTATAAGTATGAGTTATATGGATTAAGCTTGAGGGAAGAGTGCCTATATGAGACCTCTAGGCGGCCTGTTGCTATGACTCTTCACGCAACTATCTAAGTTCTTTCCTTTACAAATACTTTACCTCTTTACTATCCTACTCCTGTCTTGACGTTCTGTGATAGGAACCATAGCGTACAGATATCAATACAAGTTAACCATAGACCCAAGAGCAATAGAGGATTCTTGCCTACTACTACTCATGGCAATAGTACTCCTCCCTTGGTGGCTGAGATTAGCGCCATACCCGATAACAACCCAAGTCCAATCTAAGGACGTAAAAGACGAACCAGTCATACTGGTGCTCACCACAGAAAACTAGTTACCTGTTGCACATCAGGTGATAGCATAGGACCGTAACCTGTAGTTGTGTCACCTAAGCAACACCTACTTACAAGATTGCAAACTCTACTAGTCACGATATCAATCACACAGAAGGTGAAAGGGATTCTTCGCACCTTGATCCTACTTTAGAAGAAGTAATGTGCACAAAGTAGTCCCATAACCAGTCCCCAAGAACTGCAAGCTTAGTCACCCCAGGACTGGCCTCTCTACCAGGATCACAGGAACCAGAAACAGTAAGACTACAAAGGATGACCACTCTAGCACTAGCTGTAGTACCAGGAGGGCCAGGAATCCAAATGGCAGGATTTACAACTGAACAATTCCAAGAAATCCTGACCTTGATCACAATCAGAGAGAATCATAAAACAACTAAAGTAAGGTAGAAAAACCCCTAATCTTTCATAGAGCAAGGACCAAACTACAAACCTTCCTAGTACAATGACAATTGTACTTTGATGCAATACAAGACACCAGCTATACCAAAAAAAGTCACATATGTTCAAAGTTTGCTCCGAGATGCTACATCAAGTTGGATAACCCATTATGCAGCAGGAAGAAGGAAGGAGACTAGACCAAATACAACGAATTCACTGATACACTAAAAGAACAGTTTTGTGATATGGATGTACAAAATGTAGCAAGGACCAAACTGCATACCATACGATAAGGTAAACAACAAGTAACGGAATTATAGAACTCTTTCTGTTTGATGGCTAAATAAGCCAATGAAGCTCACGGTACTCTGAGGCTTCAATTCCTGTGAGGCATCAATTGGACACTGCAGGAAGCATGGGCTGCAGACCATTTGGTGGCTGCCACAGTAGATGACCAGGCATGATGGGTAATCGAAAAGGAAAACCAGATCAATATGATGAAACACCTCCAGGGAAACTGCTGTATTGCAGTTCGACAACAGAAGCCTTAAAGAAACAACAACTAAACATGGAAATCCAGTAACAATATGGCAAGTAGTGGATATCTGAAGGATCTCAAGGCAAGAAGAAGGGTGCCAAGTCTCAACCTCACATGGGCATAGTTAATGAGGAGGTAGAACCACAACTTCTCCGTTAGCAGTGCTAAACTATGCTATAGCATCAACTACAGTTGAAGCTTCAAGAATATGAAAGACTACACTAGTCAGTTTAACAGCAAGACTACTAACATCTAATAGAAACTCAGTACCAATTTGCAGGAAATGGAAATCTGAGAAACAGCTGAAGAGTGGGGAAACGAAGAAAGTTCCCAGTAGGAGGTCTTCTGGAGGACAAGAAACTCAAACCCATTAGAATCATCAACATCTACGCAGCTTTATCAAAAATTGGAAACTTTGGAACAAGAAAAAGACCATGCTATAGTCAAAATGCGTCTACGTGGCAAGGACATGATAGTTACCATCAACGGGATGATTGACTCTGGTGCGACTGAAAACTTAAATAACAAAGAAATTACCAGACAACAGCTCATACAAATAAAGAAGGCAAAAGAAACAAGTGAAATCTACCTTGCAGATAGAGAGCCAACTGCGTAAGGACCTATTATGGATATAGTGGAAGTACCAATAGACATTGGCAGCCATAGGGAAGTGGCAACCTTCAAAATTGCAGATTTACCCTACAACAAAGCGGTATAACAACTACCATGGTTGAAAAGCATAACTCCAAAATCGATTCGGAAAGGAACAAGATTACCTACGACAGCTAGAGGTGTACCACAGTATGCCTCGAAAGCTTGCCATCATTGGACCTAGTCCCCGAAATAGAAGCCTTGGAAGAGAATATGACTATGCAAATTCCCAAGATTTAGGCTAAGGATGCGCAGAACATCAAAATACAAAGATTAAGCGATACAGCAAGAATTCCTATCAAGAGATTAGTAAAGACAGCGGACTTGACCTATACGCGAGCAAGAAGATTACTATCCCAGCAAAAGAACAAGCAATCGTGAATACAGGAATAGGTATAGGACTACCTGAAGGCACCTATGAGAGGTGTAATGCTCCTACATATCAGTTAGTATAGTTTACCGAATCTCAGCCCAGCCGGGGGCCTCAAGGGTGCCTGACAAGCAACGCTATCATTACCCTAGAAAGGTGACAGGAGAACCAGAGGTACTTTAAATAGGTATGTACTTAGGTACCAAGTCAAGTAAGGTAACCCAGTTAGACAGGGTAACCCTCAACCAGAGTTAGCAAGGGTAACCCACTATCAGAGTTAGACAGGGTAACCCCTAGTAGAGTTAGGTAGGGTAAACTGCCACCAGAGTTAGGCATCGCAACCCGCTACCAGGGTTAGATAAGGTAACTGGTAAGGCTGAGTAACTAAAACCACATATGAAAACCTGTTAAGCAGAGTAGGGTCCGTCAGGCATGCTACGTTTGTGTAACAGTTTGTTTCTTGATAGGGGAATCTAGTATAACAATAGAATAGTTACACTAGACTGTCAGGTAACATAAGTGTAGGTAAAGCGGACTGCGGAATAGATTCGGAGCATAAAAGGATCAAGTTACCCTACCTTAGGGATCATGTATGGGCTCGTGAGCCTCAAGTAACCCTACCTTCAACATTACACGAAACATGAATAATCATTAAAGCCACTAGGGCTTGATTTGGAGCATGTTGGTAAACTGCCATTGATATAGGTGGCAAAGTGTGCCAGTTGGTAAATGCCTAACAAAACTGGGCTGCTGGAAGTGGTTATGGCACACAGTATATTAGGCCATGGTTCATCATAGAAATAATGTCCATAGGGTATATAAGAGGGTAGGCGACATCTGACCCAGGCATGTTGTCAGTATTGATACCAGATAGCGCCTTTGGGTTACTCTAAGTACGTAATCTCCCGATGGCAGGTTTCGGAGCCCCTTGTGAAGCTCATCTGGGCGTCAGGGTCAATCGGAAGTTTGTCTGGATAATAATCTACTGTAAGACAGCTTATAGCCTCGGACCTATACAATTCGTGAGAAATGTTACAGAACTCTGAGGGAATTCCGTCTTATCACCATTGAGGTAGTTAACGAACTATAGGGTATGGGTAGCCCCCATTTAGCCTACACATATATTGCCATCTCACTAGAGGAGCTAAGTAGACCCTAGATTAGCTGCTAATTGGTCAAGTAGACCAGATTGACTACAACACTTGCATAGACGGAATTGCCATAGGGCAACTGAGTTTTAACTAAGATGACAAGTCCCATGTCGACTTGACTGTTGGCTACTAACAAGACTTCGATCTGAAAGGTTATTCTCTACTGCAGACATGATTGAAATGTATTGAAGAAAACCAATTAGATTGGTGGACTCTCCTTATCCCGGCTATCCGGACACTTCAGAATCTGACCCAGAGGAAGTTCAACTTAGATAAAGCCAGACTGGAGAAGTGTGCTCATTTATGGTCGGAGTAGAGGTGGGTGCCCAAGCCCTTTATAATTGTACTTAAATAAACACGATAGGCACTCTACTCTGATAACCAACTATTCTCTCGAGTAGAACTTCAATTGAGTATAGCTTCAGCCAACCAATATTAAGTTTTATTATTTTGATTCAATTATCGATATCTTTACCTTCCATGAACTTTTCATTAAGTCTTTGGTGTAGTAACAACCTTAGAATCCATATTCCTATATGGTGCCCAAGTTACAGTGTATCTTTAATCTCTTCGCTTGATTCTCACCAGAGAATTGTTGCTCCTCAAGACCCCTTTCGCAATATTTAAACATACTCTTATCCTTCTCTGGAACAAGTAGCTCACGTGGAGAGTACTATATCCGAAATGTCTCTTTCATGCTTACAACGAAGTGCTATAACCTCTTCTGGGCCTATTATGGATTAAGGTGTTATCACATACCTTTGAGGCTTGGGGTGGGAAAGGGTTACTAGGGCTATTGAAGCAGCACCTATCGAGGTGCTTGAGGAATGTCAAATGATGATGGTCCTCCATACTATGGCACTTATAACATCCATCACAAACAACCCTGTGGCGGTAGTAGCTGGGTCAGTCCCTGAAGGGGTTACTATTGAATATTTTACCGAGGAAGTCGTCAAGCAATGCGTTCTGCAGGAGGTTGGCAGACTATTCGCGGTAGCACAGGGCCAACTCGAATGCTTTGTTTAAGATAAGCATGTCCATTTTCAAGAGAAAATATTAAACATCTATACAGACTGGGTCAGGAAGGTACAGACTGCCTACCACTAGCAAGTCAAGACATCGCAAGCGCTGAAGGGCTGTGTAGAGGCTCTCGAGTGGACTGTGAAGGAAGGAGTCCGGATTGAGCACAAAATTTTGCGATCATAGATCAAGCTCCGCCCCTTCCCTTAGTCAGTAGTGGACCCATTAGCTTTGCACCACATTTTGCAAAAGTAACGGCGGACGTATACTAGTAGCAACATCTTATGCCAGCAGGAAGGGTAGCTTTGGGTCTTGGAGAAACTCCTAGTTTATCTCGGGTACCACTGTTTGCTCTTGTTGTCGAGGCATGTGTAGAAACCCGATTTCCGAGCCCTTTTGGCACTGTATGGAGATTATCATGACTTGCAGGAGTAAAGAAGGAAAAAAGAGATCTAAAACAGACAAGTTCAATGGTGGTTACTACCCTATCGACAGTGCCAACTACACCAATCATTGTTTCAGAAGATGAATGACTATATGTGGTAGAAGAGGCAACCCCCTTGCCGGCTACATTATATTATCCTGTACCGCTTGTCCATCGGACAGCACCACCAGCTCCTGCCAAGACAATTGGCAGTGTTAGAAGGACAGGGTTTCCAGGGGCAGTATCGCAGTCAGCTACGGCATATTGTTCCACTGCTTGTTGGATCGACAAAGGACCTGCTAGGCATATTTTCTACCAAGAGGCCCCAATGAACAAAGGGCCCTAGTGAATTGCGAAAATATTCACCCTCAGGTTCAAAGTTGAAAAAGACCCATTGTCATTTCTGTGGTTCGGAAGGCCATACCATGGTTGGAGCTTGTCCTAACTTCCAACAATTAGTTCAATAGGATGTGGATAATGGTCTTGAAGCCAGAAAACCTCATGCCCAACATTCTCCGGTCCAAGTGCTCTCCCCCCCGGATGGAAGTGGACATAGTTCAGAGGATTGCTTTAGTGGATACAAGGAACCTTTGGTACTCCGCAGTAGAAACACGAGCGGAGTCGTTGGTAATCAAGTGCCAGGTGGTTTAAATGTCGGCGAAGGCAGAGAACTGGGTCATTATGCCTCCTCGAGCAGTCATGATGACTACTCTTCCTCCCTCCCTAATCTTGGCCGATTTCTTGCCGATGTAAGTTCCGCTAGATTGAGGTTCAGAAGCGACGGCATGATGAACGGTGTCAAGCATTGACAGACTACTTTCCGATGTCCAACAACAAATTCCAGACATGGTAAAAGAACCCTGAGAAGTTGAGGATTAAAGAGTTCAATAGAGACCTCCTTGACAAATAGCGATTCATCCAAGATGCTGAGATTAGATTTGACTACTCTCTACACTGCAAGCTGTTGGATATGGATAAGGTCAGCCTAATCATCGGGCTTCTTGTTGGAGCTTCAAAGAAATGGTATAATAGCATCCATATTCATATCTGCTAGAATGCAGCTCTCAGGGATGGAGTTACCATCTACCCAAGGAATGAGTTACGTACTTGGACAGGGTTTCGGAAATACCTGGAGTCCAGTTTCACGGGTCACTCTTATTGGCATCACACTCTCCGCGAATGGAACTGTCTGGTTATGAAGTCCGTTAAGGTAGATCAGTTTGTTTATGAACTGATTCGGTTAGCCAGTGAGTTGCATTATCATGAGATTAGTGAGAATAACATAGTTCGCATTGCTATCACTTCAGATTTGTGATATGCTTAGGAGCTGAAACTCCACATCCTGAAGCATATATCAACTACCTAAACCTTTTGCGCAATAGGGGCCACTAACTGGAGTACGTAGCATCTTTCAACCGTACGGTTGTCAAAGAAAAACATAGTCCCCTGGAGTTAAGCGATGAAAGGTCTTATAGGGCTAAGTGACAGCGAAAGAAAGAGAGTAGTTCTGGGAATCGGAAGCCTGAAACCCAACAGCAAACGGCTTACCCCTCACAGATCAAGTTGTCATAATATGTGGAGAAACAAAGGAATATTCAGGTGACTGTGACAGGAAATGCAGAAGTTTGAAACAATGTTCTCGTTATGGGACTGAGGGTCACTATTGGAGATGGTGTACCGCTCCTCAACCAGTTATTCAGTCTATCAAACTAGCACGAAAGCAAATAGATTTCGAAGCTGGGTATGGTACTTCAAGTGTTCTCAAACATTGATGCATTGAGGCCCCTGTAGTTGGGACATTGGTTACCGAGCTCTGAGGATCACCTCCAATATTGTAAGTTGATACCAATGGTACCGAATAAGGTAAGACATCTCAACAAGATCCCAGAAACCAGAACGCTGATTACTACTATTCGCAACTAGGCCTAGGGGAAAAATGTGGAAAGGAAGGGAAATTGGACTTGGTGAGTACACTCCTCCATGCAAGCAAAACGTGGCTGATTCAATACTGCAGGGGAGGATTTGGTCTGGGCTCTCTTTTGTATCAGAGTTGCAAGGGTTTATTTCATTTACATTTGTTTATTGCTTTACTTGTAGAAGACCAATAGTGATAGTCTGGCTTTATAGGAGTTTGTTGCTTTTTAACAACAATCAGGCAGGACTTGATTAGCAATTGAGAGTCATTTAGAAGTCTCCCTGAGGAGGATTGAATACCCGAAAGCAGGCTGGCGTGATAGTAAACAGGCAAACCATATCTATTATAATGTGATATTGATTCTGACGCTTAAGCGAACAAAACCTGTTAGGGAAGAAATACCCGTTAAATAGCTGGTGCTATCCGGTCTGCCGAGTTACACTTGGTCCTTTCATATTAAAGTCTGTTTAGAGTGGAACTTTCAGGAGCAGCGGACTAGTGAGAGGCACTACTCCTATTGGAGAGTGGTGCTGCGGGTACCCTGTTGTGTAGCTCATAGGTTACGAAGGCCCAGATAAAATGTATATGTCAGAGGTTTCCAATACCAATCTCGGTTGCAAGTGGGAACCAGATTCCAGGTTACGGGAATTATCACACCAAAATGGTAAGAATAAAAAACGGATATTATGGTAAGGACATGAGTTTCGAGCTTGCAGATATATCGGATACCAAAGTTTGATGGCTATCACCCGATGTTCCGGGCAAAGGACCCCAATCCTGATATTGACTGTGATAAAAGTACACTGAAGTGGCACTCAGAGTATTGTCAAACGAACTGTCTGGTCGCTAAACTCCCTATTGAGTCTAATACAAGTGAAGGACTCCTAGCTGACGATTGTAATTATGTATAACTATTGAGAATGGCAGTTTATACTGGGGAGAACGGGAAGGATATCGGTATCAAACTAATGCTTGAAAATAAGGATTATGCAGATATTTTCAGTCAAGAAAATATAATCACACTTCCCAGGCATACAGAGTTTGATCATAAGATAGAATTCGAACCAGGGACGAAGCCACCCACAGGGCGAATATAACCTCTCTTCAAGCGAGGTGAGAGGTCTTGTGTGCCTACATCCGTGAAATTGATGAATAAGGGAAGATCCGTAGGTCTAGTTCACCGGCAGGGGCTCCAATCCTCATTGTCAAGAAGGCAGATGGCAAGCTTTACTAGTGCATCGATTATTGGGGGCTCAATAAGAATACTATAAAAGAAAAGTATCTGTTGCCCTTGATGAATGAGCTTAGGGATAGGCTCAGAAAAGCCACAGTGTCCACCAAGCTGGACCTGAAGAATGGCTATTATCTTATCCAAATAGCTCTAGATGAGGAATAGAAAACTCCCTTTAAGAGTCATTATGGCCTGAATAAGTATATAGTAATGCTGTAGGGACTATACAATGTACCATCTAGCTTTCAGAGTATGATCAATAGAGTATTCAGAAATATACTAGATGCTGGGGTTGTCGCTTACATGGATGACATCCTGATATACTCAGAGAGCATTCAAGCATATGTCTCACTTCTCAGTCTGGTGATGCAAAGAGAAGTCTACATTCCATCAAAGGGAAGTTGAATTCTTAGGCTATGAGATAGCTGAGTATGGGATATCCATGAAAACTCAAAAGGTAGAGGAGATCAAGACATAGAAGACTCGACAGAATGTATCCAACGTTCAATACTACATGTCTATGCTAAGTTCTACCGTCGATTTATATATGGGTTTAACAAGGTAGCGAAACCCTTTACGCATCTGACTAAGAAGCATGTCAAATGCGACTAGTGGGCTGCTGTTGAGCGGTCATTGGAACATCTAAAGGAGTTGTTTACTATAAGTCCCATTCTGACATACTTTGATAGCCATTGTCCAACTAAGTTCGAAACTGACACTAGTGATTTCGCAATGGGAGCAGTACTCTTGCAGTTCTGTGATGACCAAAAGTGGTATCCGGTATCCTATGTGAGTAGGAAGTTCTTGTCTGCAGAGGTTAACTATGATGTTCATGATAAGGAGATGATGGCAATAGTTGCTCTATTCAAGGAATGGGACCATCTTTTGCGATCAGTTGAAGACCAAATAGTAGTATATACAGAAAACAAGAATTTGTAGTACTTTAATAGTACCAAGGCTTGAACTGCAGGCAGCACTGCGGGGCAGAATTCCTAAAGCGGTTTAACCTCACGGTAGTTTACCACGATGTTTGGCTGAAGGAAATGGCAGATGTGTTGTTGCGGCATATGGACTACCGCCCGGAGGGGGGGGGAGTGATCCACTACCGCAAACATTGTTCCGTAATAGGCAATGGCACCTTCAACTGGAAGGTGACCTCCTGCGTTTCCAAATGCTACAGACCTGCCAGGGTTATTGCTTGCAGTCAGATTTCTTACAAGCCCTAAAGATAGAGGCAGATAAAGACCTGGCATACCGTGCAGTCCTCAAGGCGCTGGTAGAGAAGGAGTCTACTGTAGACCCCCAGTTCGAGGTAGAGAAGGGTCTGCTTACCTACAAGAGCTGATGGTAGGTCCTTAAGGACAATCTTTGAGGCAGAACATGATTCACCTGTGGCTGAACACTTTAGAACATCTCAGACCAGGGCGCAAGTAAAAGCAAACTTCTATTGGCCCAATATAGTGAATCAGGTAACGGAATATATTTGTACTTGTAACATTTGTCTACAAAGTAAAAATATAAGACAAAAGAAGGTTAGCTTGCTCCAACCGGTTGAGGTTCCCATGAGGCCATAGAACACAATATCTATGGACTTCATGGTGGCCTTCCTGGTGTCCTAGGGATATACAAAGATATGGGACATGGTTGATAGATTTTCACAGATGTCTCACCTTATCCCAGTGGCTACAGAGGTGTCTATTGAAGAACTAGCTCTAATTTTCCTCAACGAGGTATGGCGATTGCATAGGCTCCCAGAGTCTGTCCATTCTGACCGCGATACCAGGTTCACCACCAGGTTTTGGATGACTCTCATGGAGTTACTCCAAGTCAAACTCAATATCTCCACCACTTTCCAGCCAAAAGTGATGGCAAATTGAGAGTGTAAATCAGATGCTAGGGCACTACTTAGGAAGCGATTGTTCATATCAGTAAGACGATTGGGCTTCGCTATTACACCTAGCAGAACACGGCCACAATACATCTGTATCCTAGTCTTTGAAGGTGTCGCCCTTTCAGGTAAAGTACGGGTTCATTCTGAGGACCAACTGCTGTCGGTCCGTCTATGATCAATAAGGAAGACGCCCAAACAGCAAATTTGTGGTGAGGGACTGGGTAGGCATTTTGCAGGACATTCAAGAAATGCTACATAAGGCTCAGGAGTGACAAAGGAAATGGCATGATTAAAAGCGACTATCATCTGAGTATATCACACTGGAAAATGTCACCCAAGGCAGAGCAAGGAAAGCCTACCGTGTAATGTTGCATAGAAGAAACATACGCACTAAGCAATCTATAGAAAAACTAGACTAAAAAAGGTTTGGCCCGTTTGTAGTAAAGCAAAAAATAGGAACGTCGGCCTATGAGTTAGAACTCCCTGTCCACTGGACAATCAAAGCAGGATTCAATGTTGGACTTCTAGAGCCGTGCCGGAAAGACCCCATGGATAGGTCAGCAAAGGATGTACCTGTACCTGTCATTATTAACTCGGAGCTTAGCTATGTGGTAGACATAATTGTAGAGAGGTAATAGTATTGAGGTACCTAAGCCAAGTTCCCATATCAGTGTCCAATACATGGTATCATGGGAATGGTACGGTGCAGAAGAAAATTCTTGGGAACCTTTTGAGATGTTGCAAGGAACAACAATTGGAGCTTTGGTTAGGTTTCCACAACGGTATCCCTTCAAGCCCAGGTACCTCTGGGTATGAAAGTACCCCAGGTGAAATAAGTGATCTCTGAAGACAAGAGATATCAAAGTCTGAGGACAGACTTGTGAAAGAGGGGAGTAGTGTAACACTCCAACAGATCGGTTGGTATAGCTTACCGGATTTCAGCCCACCCGGGGCCTCCAGAGGGCTTAACAAGCAATGTTATTCTTGACCTGACAAAAGCAACTAGAGAACCAGATGTACTTTATATACGAAAGTACCGTGGTACAAGTCAGATAAGGAAATCGAGTTAGACAGGGTAACCCTAAACCAGAGTTAGGCAGGGTAACCATCTATCAGAGTTAGATAAGGTAACCTGCTACTAGAATTAAGTAGGGTAACGCGCCATCAGACTTAGGCAGACTAACCTACTAGTGGAGTTGGATAGAGTAACTGGCAAGGCAGGGTAACTAGAGGCATATATGAAAACTTTGTAGAAGCGTAGGGCACGTCGGGAATGCTACGTATCTGTATTCAGTTATTTCATGATGGTGGAATACGGTATTCACAAAAGAATAGTTATGTGGGACTGTAACGTAACATATATGTAGACAACGCAGACTCCTGAATGCATTTGGGCCATCAAAGGATCAGGTTATCTTATCTCATGCATTAAATATATGATTGTGAATCTCAAGTTACCCTACCTTCAAAATTAGACCAAACATGAAAAATTATTAAAGCCATCAGGCTTTCATTTGGAGCATTTTGGCAAACTGGCATTGAGAGAGGTGGCAAAGTGTGGCAGATGGTAAGAGCCTAACAAAACTGGGCTACTGGAGGTGGCCATGTAAAACTGTAGATGTCAACATAGTCCAGAGGAGAAATCATGTCTGCTGGGTATATAATAGGGTAGACAATGGTAGACTCAGGTAAGTTGTCAGTATAGACCCTAGATGGTGTCCCAGGGTTACTCAAAGTACCTATTATGCCATGAGAGGTGTGGGAGACCCCCAGGAGGCTCATCTGGGTGTCGGGGACAAAAGGAATTTTGTCCGGAAAATTATCTACTGTAAAACAGCTTATAGGTTAGGACCTATACCATTACTGTGAGACATTACAGGACTCTGAGGGCATTCTCTATGATTATAGTTGAGGTGCTTAACGAACTATTAGCTATAGGTAGTACCGATTTAGCCAAAACACTGGTGCCGATTACTGGGGGACCTAAGTAGCCACTATAATAGCTGCCGCTTGGCCAAGTAGACCAGGTGGACTACAACGCTTGCAGAGACGGAATCGCCATAGGGCAAATAAGTCTTGAATGAGATTAAGAGTTCCATGTCGACTTCACAGTAGGCTACTGACAAGAGTTGGATCTCGAAGATATTTTACTCATGCAGACATAAGTCAGATGCATTGTCATAAACCAATCGGATAGGAGGACTCTCATTATCAGAGCGATCATCAAACTTCTGTAGCTGACCTTGAAGAAGTCCGGCGTTGATAAACCCTAAGTGGAGAAGGCTGCTGATTTATTATCGGTATAGTGATGGGTGTCAATGGCCTTTATAATTCTACTTTATTAAATGCTATCAGCACTCTACTCTGATAACCAAGCATCCTATCCTCTTGAGAAGAACTTGAATTGAATGAAGCTCCGGCTTAACTATATTAAGTTTTATCACTTTGATTCAATTTTCTATATCTTTACCTTTAGTGAACTTTATTTTGAGTCTTTGGTGTGGTCACAACCTTTAGATCTATCTTCCTACCAGGTGCACCTGTTACAGGAGGATAGTACCACCCTGCGGATTATAGGTTAAACATTGAATTACTGTCAATGCAGTGGTTATCAATACCGACTAGATTGGCGAACTCATACTGGTCCTTGTTAACAGATGAAAAGACTAATACTCAGTTGAACAGTGCGTATGCATACTACTGTTGATATGTGAAAAGATTGTCCTTGCACAATGCAGTGAAGAGGGACAATTAGTTCCAACAATAAGAGGCGAAGTAGGGTTTGAAAGTTCTGACAAACCAAAGCGCCAAAAAATCTAGATTAATGAAATCTCTATTCCATCCTTTGGCAAGGTCTACCCATAAGGCGAAGTTACTGGAATCCTCAAATGGGATTACAAGGCAAACTAGCCTAGCCAGATTGAAGCTATCAATATCATTACTGAGTTAGCCATCAAGGCAAAGAAAGGATAAGAATAGAAAATGCACAAAACATTGTTCCAAGAGAATATCACCAGTACCTGGACATGGTCAATAAACAAGTAGAAACTTGAGTGCCCCTAAACAGACCAAGGGATAACTTAAAAATCAACCTCAGAAAAGGAGAAACAGAACCTGCCAGGAAGGCTAACTCAGACCATGTGTAGACTACTGAGGACTCCATGAAGACACCAAACGAGACCAATACCTCCTGCCTCTGATTAGAGAAGCCCTTGATAGGGTCAGGACGGCCAAGGTCCTAACAAAACAGCATATCCGCAATGTCTATTACAACATCAGAATTAAGGGAGTAGAGCAATGGTAAACCACATTCACAACAAAATATTGCAAACATAAATATCCTGTGAAGCTATTCCAACTCAAGAATGCACCAGCAGCATTCCAAAGATGGGTGAATAGTATCTTGACTCAATACCTATAAATATGTTGTATTGTCTACCTACACGCTTTACTGATATATTCAGAAAAAATGGAACAACACCGGACCCATCTGCAGAAGATTATGGAACTATTAAGTAAGGAAGCACTTACTCCCCAGCCTTCCAAATGCGAATTTCACAGGGAACGTACGGATTACCCAGGGTTCAATATCCACAAAGTTGAAGTCAGTGTTGTTTATCTTAAACCTAGGGCAATATGAGAATGCAAGCCACCAGAATGCAAAAATGGCATACAACGCTTTAGGAGTTCTGCGACTTCTACTATTGGTTCAT
This sequence comes from Tuber calosporum, assembly GCA_003316355.1. Taxonomy (NCBI): domain Eukaryota; kingdom Fungi; phylum Ascomycota; class Pezizomycetes; order Pezizales; family Tuberaceae; genus Tuber; species Tuber calosporum. The sequence goes on along the minus strand of QFET01005923.1, from coordinate 12,397 downwards.
AGAAAGGTTTAGAAGTATAGCTAAAGCCCTATAAGTCCAAACAAATAAGGAAGATAAACGGAATTGGACAGAAAAAGAACAAATGGCATTCGATCAACTCCTAAGACGACATATATCAACACCACTCCACGAACATTATGATCTAAGCAGAGAAATGATGATCGTTATAAATGCATCATAATATATATTCTCAGGCATACTATCGCAAAAAGGAGAAGAGGGAAAATGGGAACTTGTTGCCTACCGGCCAAAAACGATGTCGCTGGCAGAATGCATTATGATATTTACGACAAGGTACCTCAGGCCATTGTCCAAGCCTAAAAGGAATGGAGACACTATGCAAGATGAAAGTAGACAGAGACTCCTGATTCTCACCAAGTATATAAATTTGGTACCCTTTATTACAAATTAGGAACTGAACATCAGGCAAATATGCAAGAGCAAAATACTTGACCTCTACGATATCAAGATACAATATTGTATAAGGAAAGAAGGAGCAAAACCAGCTGCTCTTACGAGAAGAGAAGAAGACATGCCTAGAAAAGAGAAAGAAATGATCCAATTGAAGTAAAGGATTCTATTACAAACAGAACAATACTTTAAAGCTGTAGAAGCGTCAAATTTGCTCAAGATGACTTGGGGATCTGCGAAGAAAGCAAGGAGGACAAGTAGATTTAAGAAATCCATGATGTGCTAAAAGGAGAAGACAAGGAGATGAAAGGAGTAGCACCAGGAGCAAGCATATGCAAAGTTGGATACCTTTAGTACCACGGCAAGATTTGGGTATCCGAAAAAGAAACAATAAGTACGACTAGCATACGGCTAAACTACGAAGCACTCATTACTGGCCATTAGGGGACAAGTAAGACTACAGACCTCTTAATATGACAATACTTCAGGCCCTAAATGTTGGATGATATCAAACGATAGGTCAAAAAATACGATAGTTGTCACTACACGCAAACGATACAACATGCACCATATGGACTACGGTATGGAAACGAAGCATCACACCATACATTGATATCAATTGCAATAGACCTTATCACTGACCTTCCAGAATTAGGAGATTATGGCACCATCAAGGGAGTCATTGACCGCCTGACCAGCATGGGTCGTTTTTTAACGGAATCCTCGTATATTTCTACTTTTAATACTGAGTTAATAATGGTTATTATTAATATAGGTTTATACCTGATAAGTACAACTATTTGGTTGTCCCTTAATACTTGGTTATGACTTCCTAACAGGTTATTCTCTTTTTGTTTCTCTTATCATTACCCCTTCCTTGCCTCTACCCATATGGATATCACTCTCCTCCTGCTATACCTAGTAGAGTTGTATAGTACTAGTGATTGCTTCTTCCTTCTTGTAGGGATTGCATTACTTGGTTTGTTACCCATATCCTGTCGCTATTAACCCTTTGGTTTTGGAATCTGGTTACCTTATTATGCTGCCTCTGTTAGTAAGTTTGTTGAATACGATGTTAGGGCTTTTCTTAAGTTTTCCTAACTACAATCTTTTGTATTAAAAGAGACTACAATCTATTAAGCATTCAGACTCTCAAGCCTCACTGGATTATCATCTTTAATACTACAGGTTGAGCGGTCACTCTATTAGTTCCATACTTCTTACCTATTCTATTGAAGACCTATCCATTGATACTTCTCCCACTCTGCTAATATTATCTTCTGAATCATTTGGGGATTCTTGAGACACTAGGGAGCAAGTTACATTTTTTGACCTAAACTCAAATTTACCATTGATCTTTGGTAGAGGACTCATTACCCTTCACCTACCTTGACCCTGCAGTAATAGTACACCTCCCTGTTTCCACGAATGCCTTGAGCAGACTCCTGGCAAGACTAGTTCACCCTAGCTAGCAACCATTTCGCTTTCAAGAGATAACAGAAGGCACTTCACTGAAGGATTATTAGCATCCCCCTTGGGACCCCAAACTTAAGCCCCAGTACCTCCACGTCCTCTACCTTCTAAGGATTCAGAACTATCTTAATTGGATAGCAGCAGCAGCGAAGAAGTGGACAAAGAACCAGACATAGCTCCACAACAAGCCCAAGTTCGAGCCCAAGTCCAAGATCAAGTCCAAGAACATCTCTACCAAGAAGTCCAAACAAGAAGAAGCAAGCTTAGAATCAGAATCAGACTCTGGTCCAGAGGACGCTCCTGAACCAGCACCTCTAGCTTCCCCACTTAGACCTCCTAGTCTACCAAGAGAATAAATAGAACAAAGCCCAGCACCTGACGATTTCCCAAGTCCACCAAGACTACCTAGTCCACCTGATACACCAAGTAATCCAAGCTGTTGACAATTTACATTCAGAGAAGAAGTTAAAGATTGACACCTATTAATAATGAACTCATGGACCAACACAGTCGATGGTTAGATCAACAGCTTTGGCATAACTGAAAATGCCCCTCAAGCCCTGAAATACGATAGAGCCTATTGCAATGAGAAAGCCCTTGATAAATTCACTCAGTAGGAAGCTTCTCAATGAGACCCAACAGTGGCTGGACTCAAACAGATATTCGAGTCCTACTTCCTTCCTTCCACATCTACTGATACCATCTATCAACAGTGGCTATTTGTCAAGCAAACTCGCAGCAGAAACATAGGCCAAATTACCGATACTGTAATCAGATGTCAAACTTTGAGAGATGGTCTCCCCCCGGAAATTATTTCAGACTATTCAGGGAAGCAGATAATCCTAGATATCATAGATATCAAGCTCAGGGGGGAACTGAAACCACACATTACTTTAGACACCTCCTTTGACTAGCTAGTGGAGATAGCAGAAAAGCAATATGCAATTGCCCACTCTACAGGACTATTTGGAAATTGTCACGGAAATGCAAGATCTAATGCAGTTTCCCATCAAGCGCATAAGTGACCCCAGAACAGCACCCAGCGAAATCAACCAAGGTACTCCAATGATACCTCTCAGCATCCAAGTGTATCCCAGGCTGAGAAGGATCGGCACAGATATGACAATGACTGTTACTACTGTGGAAAACATGGATACTACTCCGATAACTGCTTTGAGAAGAAGAAGTATAGGAGCACCCAGTAGCGAGGAAAGGGAGGCCCTGGTGGATCCAGGAGACCCTATAATGTCTGGAGAACATACCACACCTAGGAAGATGATCCCCTTGCAAAGGAATCAGTCACTGTTACTACAAACTATGTAGGACATAGTGGAACTCAATCTCAAGCTCTCAAAGGATACATCACAGTCAATGGCAACCAAGAAAAGGCACTATTCTATACTGGAACTAGAGGAGACAACCTGATATAAGGAAATTTTGTCACTACCCACCATATTCCAACTAGAGATATCGAGACTCCTATCACCTGAAGGTGGCTGTTAAAGGATAACGCTCAGTAACCAACTATGTAGCCAAGCCTATGATACAGATGGATAAGGAAAGAGGTAATATCTCTAAAGCACTAGTCTATTCACAGGACAACTATGATATCTTCCAAGGAATGCCTTACCATACTACACACCATGCTGTAATTGATTGCTGAAAAACTATTATCATCTTTACTGACAAAGGAATTACCTTGACCTGCAAGAAAGCAACTCATGCTCGATTTTTAGCCCAGAAAGAGGCAGATGCCACAGACTTCATTTCTGAGTTTCCTACTGTTTTCTTGGGCAAGAAGACTGCGGAATTACATCCCTTGATAGATATAAACCACCACATCTAGCTTGAAGATACAATTTCAGACTATAACCCAAGATTCTTCACATTTCCTGACAAGATCATACCACCATACCGAGCACTAATTGAGGACTGGAAAGCAAAAGGAATCATTTACCTAAGCTAGATACACAACCCAGGCTATATATTTCCAAAGTTGAAACCCAGTAGTGAAATTAGACTCCTTGCCGATCTTGTTCCCAGGAATAATATTACTATGAAGGACCATGGAGTGATTCGCAATCAAGCCAGGATACTCAGAACTATGGCCAGAGCAACGTTCACATCAACTATAGACCTAGCGAATTGGTACTACCAATTTTGTATTCTTGATAGCAATGAGAAATACAATACTATCAATACACTCTTAAGCTCCTTTGCATGCCGGGTTAGGCTGCCAGCAGATGCCAACGTCCCTACTACAACTGTGAGAGTTATAGAGTTAGTTTTAGATGGATATATTGGAAAATATGTTTGGGCATATATAGATAACATTACTATCTATTCAAAACCTGTTGAGGACTATATTTCGCATATCAGAGGAGTCTTAGGAAGACTGAAGCAGCACCATCTCAAAGTATCCCCAGCCAAGTGCAAAATTTTCACTACAAAGCTCTCTCTTCTAGGATATGTTATAAAGGCCAGAGGAATTCATTCAAACTATGCAAAAATTCTGATCCATCCATAACTGGCCGACACCAATATCGAAAGAGGATGTACATATCTTTATTACAGTTGTGATATCTAATACACAATTCCTTCCACACCTTGCCTCTACTACTGCCCCCCTCGCAGACTTAATTTCCTAAGATGTGTTTGAATTACGACCCCTGCATAAGGTAGCCTTTAAACAGGTTAAACTCCTGGCCAAAGATTCAATTCCGCTCCACCCCGTCTTATATGAGACATCAGGGGATCCATAGCACCAAGTTCACTATTGTACCTGAGAACAAGGCACTATCCTATTTCCTGAAGTAGACTGACCTCCCTTACTGCCAGACTAGATGGTGCATGTTCCTTTAATCTTATGATTTCATTATCATACATTGCCTAGAAAAGACAATGTAGTTGCAGATGCACTATCAAGGATCTATCAAGACACCGCAGCTGAAGAAGATCAAAAACTTGAAGACCCTGTAGAGATGAAGCCTATAAAGTCCCCATCCACTGCCACGAACAGTGTATCAAGACACTACCTCAATATCGCCAATGCCCAAGACCCATCATCTGCCCTTACTCTTCAAGTAGCCTCTGGCATTCTTACTCCATCCCACCACTCCTTGTGGAATTCACATCATGGCACCAGCTCAAACCCCTGTAGCTCCCAAGTGGGAAGTCACTACTCAGAGTCTATTGAACAAGCCAAGGACAAAGCAACAGACACCCTCGAGCTTGCAACCAATGCCATACAAGGTTGTGAAATCGTTGAGACATTCACAAATCTGAGCAATCCTCAAGAGCTATCCCTAGCGATAGTACCTTTGAGTGAGATAAAGCTCTACTGCCTGGCCTTGAGGCGAGAATTGACAATCCTCCAATAGATATGCACCAACCACTGCATCTATATGCTATCACCAACTGCTTTAAAGAATTCATAATTCAACCACCCAACTTGAATCCCCAGCAGTCACCACCTCAGAAAATATCGCCTCTAGTAGGAAACCCACAGGACCTGACCCTCAGCTCACACAAGTACCTCCTCGACCCCGAGTCAATAAACAGGACCGATTTCCTGAATTTAATAGACACAGAGGCATGCACTTGACTACATGGGTCAAGGACGAATGCCAAACTAACTTAAATGTAAAATATACAAGATACTTTCTCTCAGGATCTCGCAATATTCCCTGACCCTATCCTCTTAACTATGCCTTCAACTTTGTCTCCACTCATCATCACAAGCACAAAGGAGAACACTGATTGGCTGTGCCTCCTGCCCACTACTTTGAAGATAGATACTGAGTCATTCATACAATTATTGATAAGGGAAAAGAAAGAGAAGTATCAGATATCTACCAAGGATGCGATCTACCTACCACAGAAGCAACTGTCAATTTAGAACATTGCTTCTATGATCAGCTCTCTTCAAGGATTGATCTTCGCGCTTTTCATCTTACCAACTACATGCAAGAAAGGTGGTACTCGTGCATTCAAAATGCTACCATGAATGACCCTCTCCTAAAGGTAGTTACCAATGTTATCGATCACCCCGACTGGCTCTTACAGGAGGGAATTCTCATCAGAAAGGGGAAGGATGGCAGTAGAGACTGTGCTTATGTCGCTTAGGAAGAAAGCTATATAGGTTCTAATATCTGAAGCGAAGTTTTGCTCATTAAGCATGAACATATGGCACATATGGATTGGCAGAAATGATTTGAATATGCTTCAAACTACTTCTACTGACTCACTATGAGGAACTATTTCGAAGACTATGTCTATAGATGCCACCTAAGCCAGCTCAACAAGCAACCTACCACAGTCCCAGGAGGATTAGTCACCCCCCTCCCTGTCCCAACACAGCCATTCTCATCTCTAGCAATTGACTTTGTAGGACCGTTCACTAGAGATCCAAAGCTTGAACTCATCATCATTTTCTTGGATTGATTCGGTAGCATTACATACCTCATCTCTGTCTCCTAAAACATCATAGATATCGAGTTGGCACATAAATTCATTGAGCGAGACCTATCCATTCATGTTCTCTATACCTCTCTAGTCTCTGACAGTAACCTCCCCAAGTTTACCCCACACTTTTGAACACAGCTTAAGGCGAATCTCTATGTTGATCTGAACATAGCTACTACTTATCATCACTAGACTAATGGACAAACTGAGTGCAGAAAGAGAGCTGTTCGCCAATGCCTTAGGAACTAGTTTAACCCTAATGGAACCAGGTCGGGTCACTTCTTACCTCATGTCCAAACTGCAATCATTGCAGCTCCCTACGATAGTAGTGAAATCTCCACCTTCGCAATCACCTTTGGCAAACTACCAGTTCCCCTCTCTTGTATCAGAATTCTTCCCAATTTAGTAGCAGTAGCAGACAAAATTGCTTCCCAGATCATCAAGAACCATCAACTCCTAGCGATGCACTCAAGAAGGACAGAGCATGCCAAACTACCTCCCCCGAAAACTGAAGAACGCATGGACCCCCTATCATCCCTAACGAAACTGAAGTTATATTCAAGTCAGCACCCTATGTCCATAAGGTTGGATGAAATCACTAGTTAGATGGACCTTGGTTAGGACCCTTCTCAGTGATCAAAGGACCTGACAGATACAACAACTATAAACTCATACTTACCCCCATTAATAGTAGGAATACACCTATGGATCGATCACAGCCGTCTTCTCATTTCTTTAAGACCAAACTCCTCCGCCTTCCCAGGAACACCTAAACCCATATTCTAAGAGCCAGTCACTGTCGAGGCCATAGGACAAGAGCAAGGGGAAATTGAAAAGTTACTTAAAGCTCGAATCTATCACAGGAAGAGACAGTGCATGATCCATTATAGAGGCTATGACAAATCTGAAGCAAGCTGATAACTACTCTGAAACCTTGAAGGCGCCCTCACCCGTATCAGATCCTACTCATTTGATACCTAAAATGAATCTATGCTTTTCAGACTCCTGTGGTACAATGGCAAGACTTTCTCTGCCTGGACACTTCAAAAACCAGACTATGCCCTCCTCACACCTCAGCTTGACCCTGACAGATTTTGGAAACCTCTCCAATATTCAGACTACGCAGAATCCGATACCAGCATAACACTCTCCACAATAGATGAATCTGTGATGGAAGGCTAACTGCTTTAAGGTATTATCTTCGCGACTATAGGGCTAATAAGGTGTAAAGTCTGGATACCTGTGATGGATATTTGTTTACAGATTTAGTTATATGTTTTGAAATTTAGTGGAATACTCCAAGGCGGGTTGGTCATTAAGCTCTTTAGTATATAACTTATTGGTTTTGTTTGTTTTATTTCTTTTAAGGACAATATAAAGGAATCCAATCATGTTGCTACTTTTAATACAGACTTGATATTAGTTATTACTTATTTGGGTTTATACCTGAGGAGCGTAACTATTTGCTTGTCCCTTCCTACTTGGTTATAACTTCATAACAGGTTATTATTTCCTTGTTTCGCTTCTCATTACCCCCTACTTTCCTCAACCCATATAGGTATCTCTATTCTCCTGCTATACCTACTGAATTTGTATAGCACTAGTGATAGCTTATTCCTTCTTGATTGGATTCTATTACTTGTTTTGTTTGCTCCATCCTGCCGCTTTTAAACCTCAGTTTACGGAATATGGTTACCTTGTTATGCTGCCTCAGTGAGCATGTTTGTTGGACAGGATGTTTGCAATTTTGTAAATTGTTCCTAGCTACAATATTTTGTATTTAAAGCGCCTGCAATCCCTTCAAGATTCGTACTCTCAAGCCTCAAAGGACTATCGTCTATAATTCTACAAGTTTAACGGTTATTTTATTAACTCCATAGACCTTACCTTATCTATTGAAGACCTATCCATTCACCCTTCTCCGTCTATCATAATAGTATCTTCAGAGTTCCTTTAGGATTCCCACGATACTTGAGACTAGATTTTACACTTGAATAAATTACTCTATCTTGTTTCACCGAGGATAAGTAGTTTAGATTTGACCTTACTTCTTATTAGGGTGGGTTTGTTATCAATATTATAAGCTCCCAGAGCTATATACCATCAGACCTTTAGGCTGGAAAGCCTAGTACAATATGCCCTATGTGTAACGGCTCATTTATGGTTATAGTAGGGATGGTTGTTGTTTGCTTTATAATTCTACTTCAGTAAACGCGAAGTGCAAACAATTCTATTAACCTATAATCCTCATCAGAAGAATATGGATCAAGTTATGCTTCGTCTTAATAGTATTGAGCTTTCACATTTTGATTCAATTATCTATATTTTTACTTCCTGTGAACTTAACTTTAAGTCTTTGGTGCAGTTGCAACATTAGGATCCATCTTCCTTCACAATAGCCGTGTTACTGTAACAGAATCCTACTATGTTTCTACTCTTATGACTGACTTGATATTAGTTATTACTTATTTGGGTTTATATCTGATAAGTGCTACTATTTGGTTGACCCTTCGTACTTGGTTATGACTTCCTAACTGGTTATTCTTTCCTTGTTTCGCTTATTACTACCCCTCCTTGCTTCTACTCATTTGGATATCGGTATCCTCCTGCTATACCTACTAGTTTTGTCTAGTATTAGCAATATCTTGTTCCTTCTTGTTTGAATTCTATTACTTGTTTTGTTATCTCCATCCTGTCGCTTTTAACCTTCACTTTTCAGAATATGGTTACCTTGTTATGCTCCCTATGTTAGCATGTTTATTGAACAGGATGTTTGCACTCTAGTTTAGTTTTTCTAGCTACAATCTTTTGTATTTAAAGAGCCTGCAATCCCTAAAGAATTTGGACTCTCACGCCTCACAGGACTATTATCTTTAATACTACAAGTTGAACGATCACTCCATTAGTTCCATACCTTTTACTTTGACTATTGAAGACCTATCCATCCACGCTTTTCCCCCTATCCTAATAGTATCTCTATAGTCCCTTGGGGATTCTCGAGATACTAGGGAGTAAGTTACATTTTTTGACCTAGACTCAAGAATACCATTGATCTTCGGCAGAGGACTGATCACACTTCGCCTACCTTGACCCTGCAGTACTAGTATACCTCCTTGTTTCCAGGAAGACCTTGAGAGGACTCCTGGCGAGACCAGCTCACTCTAGCTAGTAACTATTTTGTTTCCAAGAGATACCAGAAGGTACTTCACCATAGGATCGGGGGGATCCTCCTCAGGACCCCAAAGTCAAGCACCAGTAACCCCACCTGCACCACCATCTGTGGATTCAGAACTATCTTCCGTAGATAGCAGCAGCAGTGAAGAAGAGAACCAAGACCAAGTTCTAACTCCACACCAAGCCCAAGACCAAACCCAAGACCAAGCCCAAGTCCAAGAACAAGTCCTAGAACAGCCCCACCAAGAAGTCCAATCCAAGAAAGAACCAAGCTCCGAATCAGAATCAGATTCCAGTCCAGAGGACGCTCAAGGATCAGCACCCTCAGCTTCGCCACCTAGAGTACCTATTCCACCAAGAGAACCTACAGCACCAAGCTCTGCACCTGACGATTTACCAAGTCTACCAAGACCACCTAGTCCACCAAGTCAACCAAGCAATCTGAGTCCTGCACCTATCGTCATCTCAGTCCCCCCAGAGGGAGATAAGCGTCCTAAATCGCCTACACCATTTATATTGACAGGAGAAGGAAAGGATCGAGACTCATTGAGGATCAACTCATGGTTTAACAGAGTCCATCAATACAGTACCAGCTTTGGCATAACTGACGATGCTCATGAAGCCCTGCAATACTATGGAGCCTATTGCTGAGAGAAAGCCCTCATTAATCTCACCCAGTATGAAGCATCCCTAGGAGACTAGACAGTTGATGGACTCAAACAGAAATTCGAGGCCTACTTCTTTCCTTATACATCCACTAATACCATCTATGAACAGAGGTTACAAATCAAGCAAACTACCGGCAGAAAAACAGCACAGATTACCAAAACTGTAATCAGACTTGAAACTTAGAGAGACATTATCCCCCCAGTAACAATTTCGGACTATTCAGCGAAGTAGAAACTCCTAGATGCCATAGATATCAAGCTCAAGCGATAAGTGAAACCACTCATCACTTCAGACACCTCCTTTGACCAGCTAGTAGATATAGCTGAAAAGCGTGATGTGATTGCCCACTTTACAGGACTATCTGGATATCGTCCAGGAAATGCAACCTCTAATGCAGTTTCCCAACAAGCACCTAAGTGCCCCCAAGTTAAACACAGCAAAGTCAAGCAAGATTCTCCAACAATACCTCTCACAATTCAAGAGTATTCCAGGCTGAGAAGGATCGCTGCAGGAGAGATAATGACTGTTATCATTGTAGAAAACATGAACACTATTCAGATAATTTCTTTGAGAAGAAGAAGTACAGGAGCACCCAGCAGCAAGGAAATGAAGGCCCTGGAAGATCCAGGAGACCCAAGAATGTCAGGAGACCATACCACACACAGGAAGAAGATCCCAATGCAAAGGAATCAGTCACATTTACCACAAACCATGCAGGACCTAGTAGAACTTAGTCCCAAGCCCTCGAAGCTCACATCACAGTGAATGGCTACAAAGCACAGGCACTTTTCAATACAGGAACCATAGGAGACAACTTGATATCAGGAAAGTTTGTCACTACCCACCAAATCCCTACTGAGACCATCTGACTGCTATTAACCAGAAGATGGCAGTTAAAGAATCAAGCACAGCAATCAACTATGTGGCAAAGCCTGTTATACAGATTGACAAGGAGAGTGGCGATATCTCTGAAGCCCTAGATTGTTCCCTGTACAACCAAGATATCTTCCAAGGAATGCCTTACCTTACTGCACACCATTCCGTAATAGATTGTAGAAAATTTATTATCACCTTCCCTGACAACGGAATTACCTAGACCTGCAAGAAAGTTTCAAAAGAACAATTTTCAGCCAGGAATGAAGCTGATGCCCCTGACTTCATTTCCGAGTTTCCTACAGTATTCCCTTGTAAGAAGCCCGCGGAATTACCACCCTTGAGAGATCTCAACCACTACATCTAGCTGAAAGATACTATTTCAGACTATAATATGAGATTCTTCACATTCTTTGACAAGATCATGCCTGCATACAGAGCATTAATTGAACCCTGGAAAGCTAAAGGAATCATTTACACAAGCGAGGCACACAATCCACTTAACATATTCCCAAAGCTGAAACCCAATAGCGAAATCAGACTGCTTGGAGACCTTGTACCCAGAAACGATTTTACAATAAAGGACTATGGAGCGATTCCTAACCAAGCCATTATACTCAGAACTGTTGCCTGAGCAAAGTTCAGACGCATATTAGACCTTGCAAATTGGTACTTCCAAATTCTAGTTCTCCCCAGTGATGAGAAATAAGTCACCATAAAGACACTGTTTGGATCCTTGGCATGCAGAGTTATGTTGCAAGGAGATGCCAATGCCCCTGCTATAGCTATGGGGGCTATCGAGTTTGTCCTAGATGGATTTATTGGAAAGTTCCTTTGGCCATACATGGATAACATTACTATCTACTCAGAAATAGTTGAGGACCATATTTCGCATATCAGATCAGTCTTAGTAAGACTGAAGCAGTACCAAGTCAAAGCATCACCAGCCAAATGCAAATTCTTCGCCACCAAGCTCTTACTCCTATGACACCTTATAGATGAAAGAGGAATTCATGCAAACTGTCACGATTGCCTAGAAGAGCGCTAGGCAGGAAGGACAGAAAAGCAGAGTAAGCCTTGCAAGGCTTACGAGGATTTCGCACACATGACTACTTTAGAGTCATGTGGGTTTTGCGCATGATACACACTTGTGAGTCATGAGATTATTATGAGTTGATTTCGCACACATAACTACTTTAGAGTCATGTGGGTTTTGCGCATGACGCACACTTGTGAGTCATGAGGTTATTATGAGTTGATTTCGCACACATGAGTACTTTAGAGTCATGTGGGTTTCGCACATGACGCACACTTGTGAGTCATGAGGTTATTA
>QFET01005921.1:0-11179 GCA_003316355.1 Tuber calosporum | reverse complement strand
CCTTCAAGTTATCAGGTATAAACCCAAATAAGTAATAACCAACATCAAGTCAGTAGTAATAGTAGAAACATAGTAGGATTCCGTTACATTCCCCTTAAAAGAAATAAAACAAACAAAACAATAAGGAATATCCTAATGGGCTTAATGACCAACCCGCCTTTGGAGCATTCCACTCAATTTCAAAATATATAACTCTATCAGTAAATATATATCCATTATTGGGGTCAGGACCTTACACCTTTATAAGCCCCATAGTAGCGAAGACAATACCATGAAGCAGTTAGCCTTCCATCTCGGATTCATCCAAGGTGGAGAGTGTTGTGCTGGTATCCGAATCTGAGTAGTCTGAGTCTTGGAGAGGTTTTCAATATCCGTCAGGGTCAAGCTCAGGTGAGAGGTGGGCATAGTCTGGTTTCTGAAGTGTCTAGGCAGAGATAGTCTCGCCATGGGACCAAGGGAGTCTGAAAGGTATACATTTATTGTAGGTATCGAACCAGTAGGATCTGATAAGGGTGCCGGCGCCTTCTAGGTTGTAGTGGGGTTCCCATGTTGCTTCAATTTCGTCATAGCCTTTCCAATGGATCAAGAACTGTCTCCTTCTGCGAAAGATTCGATCTTTGAGTATCTTTTCAATTTCCCATTGCTCTTGACCACTGGCATCGATGGTGACAGGCTTTTTGGATATGGGTTCTGGTGTTGCTGGGAAGGCGAAGGGGTTGGGTCTCAGGTAAATGCGAAGATGGCTTCGATGGATCCATGGGTGGATTCCTACCATCACTGAGGGGAGTATGAGTTTGAAGTTGTTGTGTCTGTCAGGTCCTTCGCTCACTGAGGTAGGTCCTAACTATGGTCCAACTAGCCAGTGATTTCATACAACCTTATCGACATAGGGTGCAGACTTGAGGATAACTTCAGTTTCGTTAGGGATGATTGGGAGCCCATCCTTTCTTCTGTTTTCGCTAGAGGTAGTTTGGCGTGCTCTTGCCTTCTTGAGTGCATCTCTGGCAAGTTGTTGATTATTCATGATCTGTGAAGCAATCTCGTCTGCTGCAGGTACTGAAGTGGGGAGAACTCTGACGCTAGGGAGGAGGTTTGGTAGTCTGCCAAAGGTGATTTCGAAGGTGGAGAGTTAGGTGCTATTGCTAGGGGCTGCATTGGTTGCAGTCTGAACATGAGGTAGGTGGCGAACCCACTTGGTTCCTAGAGGGTTGACATAGTTCCTAAGACATTGGCGAACAGTTCTGATTCTGTGCTCAGTCTGTCCATTGGTCTGGTGATGATAAGCTGTAGCCATGTTGAGATCAACATTGAGATTCGCCATAAGCTCTGTCCAAAAGCGTGAGGTAAACTTGAGGTCTCTGTCAGAGACTAGGGAGGTAGGGAAACCATGAATGGAGAAGACTCACTCAATGAGGGTGTGTGCTGTTTCGATAGGTGTGATCTTCTTGGAGACTGGTATGAGGTAGGTAAAGCCACTGAATTGATCCAAGACAACCATGATGAGTTTAAGCTTGGAATTGCTAGGGAAGGGTCCTACAAAGTCAATTGCAAGGGACGAGAATGGCTGCATGGGGACAGGGAGGGGGGTGAGTGATCCTTCAGGGACAGTGGTAGGTTGCTAGTTGAGCTAGCATAGGTGGCATCTGCGGACATAGTCTTTGAAATCGTTTCTCATAGAGAGCCAGTAGAAGTGTCTTGAAGCATATTCAAAACATTTCTGCAAACCAATATGTGCCATTTGTTCATGGGTAATGCGCACAATTTCACTTTTGATGTTAGCACCTTGATAGCTTGCTTCATAGGGGACATTAGGACAGTCTCTAGTGTCATCCTTCCCCTTTCTGACGAGAACTCCATCATATTAGAGCCAGTCAGGGTGGTCGATAGCCTTGGTAACTACCTCAAGGAGAGGGTCTTTCTGGGTAGCATTTCGAATACTAGAGTACCACTGTCCTTTCATGTAGTTGGTAAGCTGAAAAGCGCGAAGGTCAAGGTGGAAGAGGGCTGATCCTAAAAGCAGTCCTCATAATCGACAGGTGCTTCTGGGGTAGGTAGATCCCATCCTTGGTCGATATCCAGTATTTCTCTTTCTTTTCCCTTATCAATAACTGTATTGAAGACAAGGTGGCCATCATCATCGTGGAGGGGAGGAGGAACAGCCCATCTGTGCTATACTTTACGTTTGGGATGATGAGGGGAGACAATGTTGGAGGAAGAGTAAAGTGGCAAGGGTCCTGGGATATCGCGAGATCCTGAGGGAAAGTATCCTGTATTCTTTCAATTTATATGGGTTTGACATTCGTCCCAGACACAGGCAGTCCAGTGCATGGCTCTGTGTCTATTAGATTCAAGAAATCGGTCCAGTTCATTGACTGGGGGTCGGGGAGGCGCTGGTGTGGGCTGAGGGTCAGGTTCAGTAGGTGTCCTGCTGGGGGCGATATTTCCGGAGGTGGTGACTGCAGGGGATTCCAGTTGGGTGATAGAATCATGGATTCGTTTAAAGCAGTTGGTTATAGCATCTGGATGCAGTGGTTGGTGCATATCTCCTGGAGTATTGTTAATTCTCGCTGCAAGGCCAGACAGTCGAGCTTTAGCTCGCTCCGTAAGTACTGTTGCATGGGATGGCTCTAGAGGGTTGCTGAGATAGGAGGAGGTCTCGAAGATTTCACAACCTTGAATGACATTGGTTGCAAGCTAGAAGGTATTTGCTGCTTTGTCGATGGCTTGTGCAACAGAATCTGAGTAGTGACTCGCTTCTTGGGAGCTGGAGGGGTTTGAGCTGGTGCGATGATGTGAGTTCCACATGCAGTGGTGTTCAGGTGTAAGAATGCCAGTGGGTACTTGAAGAGTGAGGGCAGAAGAAGGGTCTAGTGCATGGGCGATGTCGAGGTAGTGTCTTGATACACTGTTCATGGCGGAGGAGGGGGTCCTTATAGGCTTCTTCTCAGTAGGGTCTTCGAGTATTTGGTCTTCTTCAGCTGGGGTGTCTTCATAGATCCTTGATAGTGCATCGGCAAGGATATTGTCTTTGCCAGGTCTGTGTATGATATCGAAATCATAAGATTGTAGGAACTTGCACCATCTAATTTGGCGGTAAGGTAGTTCAGTCTGCTTCCGGAAAAAGGATAGTACCTTGTTGTCAGACCCAACAGTGAACTTGGTGCCATATAGAATCGGATGGAATGCCTCAATGGCATCCACAATCGCCAAATGTTCCAACTCATAGACCGGGTAGTGCAGCTGAATTGTTGCAAACTTTCTGCCGTGGAATGCGGCAGGGTATGCTTTCTCAGGGGAGGGTCCTTGGCCAACCCATGCTCCTGATTCAACCTTAGAGGCATCAGTAATGAGGTATATTGGATTAGCTGATGTCTCATATGAGATGGGGCGGAGCGGAATTGTCTCCTTGGCCAGGCGCTTAACCTGTTTGAAGGCTTCCTATTGCATGGGTCGCTATTCAAACACATCTTGGGAAAATAGGTCTGAGAGGGGGGCAGTGGTGGAGGCAAGGTGTGGAAGGAACTGTGCATGATATATAACAACTACAATAAAGGTCTGAACATCCTTTTTTGATTTTGGTGTGGGCCAGTCTTGGATGGATCGAATTTTTTCAATGTTTTCATGAATTCCTCTCTCATCTATAACATATCCTTGGAGTGAGAGCTTAGTGGTGAAGAATTTTCACTTGGCTAGCGATGCTTTGATTAGGTATTACTTCAGTCTTCCTAAGACTAATCTGATGTGCGAAATATGGTCCTCAATTGTTTCTGAGTAGATAGTAATGTCATCCATGTATGCCCTTACGAATTTTCCGATAAATCCATCTAGGACGAATTCTATAACTCTCATAGCTGTAGCAGGGGCGTTGGCATCTCCTTGCAGCATAACTCTGTATGCAAAGGATCTAAAGGGTGTCTTGATGGTATTGTATTTTTCATCGCTGCGGAGAACTCAAATTTGAAAATACCAGTTGGCTAGGTCAAATGTGGATCTGAACTTTCCTCTGGCAACAGTTCTGAGTATCATGGCTTGGTTGCGAATCGCTCTATGGTCCTTGATAGTAATATCATTCCTGGGTACAAGGTCTGCAAGCAGTCTGATTTCGCCATTGGGTTTCAGCTTTGGGAATATGTTGACTGGGTTGTGTGCCTCGCTTGGGTAAATGATTCCTTTGGCTTTCCAGTCTTCGATTAATGCTCTGTATGCTGGCATGATCTTGTCAGGGAATGTGAAGAATCTCAGATTATGGTCCGAAATTATATCTTTCAGCTGGGTGTGGTAGTTGACATCTCTTAAGGATGGTAATTTCGCCGTCTTCTTGGCAGGGAATACTGTAGGAAACTCGGAAATGAAGTCAGGGGCATCTGCTTCATTAATTGCTGAAAATCGTGCATGGGTTGCTTTCTTGCAGGTCAAGGTGATTCCTTTGTCAGGAAAGGTGATAATAGATTTTCCGCAATCTATTACAGCATGGTGTGCAGTAAGGTAAGGCATTCCTAGGAAGATATCATAGTTGTCCAGGGAACAGACTAGGGCTTCAGAGATATTGCTGCTTTCCTTGTCAATCTGTATTACAGGCTTTGCAACATAGTTGATTGCTGAGCGTGATCACTTAACTGTGATCTTCTGGTTGATAGGAGTCTCGAGGTCTCTGGTAGGGATTTGGTGGGTAGTGACAAACTTTCCTGATATCAAGTTGTCTCCTGTGGATCCTTTATCGAATAATGCCTTTGCTTTGTGGCCCTTGACTATGATGTATGCTTCGAGGGCATGGGATTGAGTTCCACTAGGTCCTGCATGGTTTGTGGTAACTGTTACTGATTCCTTTGCATAGGGATCGTCTTCCTGGGTGTGGTATGTTCTTCTGACCTTGTGGGGTCTTCTTGTTCCCCCAAGGGATCCATTTCCTCGCTGCTGGGTGCTCCAATGCTTCTTCTTCTCAAAGCAGTTATCGGAGTAGTGTCTATATTTTCCACAATAGTAACAGTCATTGTCTCTTCAGCGCCGATCCTTCTCAGCCTGGGATATTCTTGGATGCTGAGAGGTATTATTGGAGAATCTTGTTTGATTTCGATGGGTGTTATTCTGAGGGCGCTTGGGTGCTTGTTGGGAAACTGCATTAGAGGTTGCATTTCCTGGTTGATTTCCATAGAGTCCTGTAGAGTGGGCAATTGCATCTCGCTTTTCCACTATCTCCACTAGCGTGTCAAAGGAGGGGTCTGAAGTGATGTGTGGTTTCACTTCTCGCTTAAGCTTGATATCCATGGCATCTAGGAGTCTCTGCTTCGCTGAATAGTCCGAAATTGTTCTTGGGGGGAGACTATCTCTCAAGGTTTCAAGTCTGATTACAGTATCAGTAATCTGTGCTGTTTATCCACCAGTAGTTTGCTTGACTTGTAGCCACTGTTCATAGATGGTATCTGTGGATGTGGAAGGAAGGAGGTAGGCCTCGAATTTCTGTTTGAGTCCAGCAACTGTGTGGCCTGCTTGGCATGCTTCATACTGGGTGAATTTATCAAGGGCTTTCTGTCTGCAATAGGCTCCCTAGTATTGCAGGGGTTCAGGGTCATCGTCAGTTATGCCAAATCTGGCGATGGATCGATGGACTGTATTGAACCATGAGTTGATTATGAATGGGTCTTGATCTTTTCCTTCTCCTGTAAATGTAAATGGTGCAGGCCATTTAGGACGATTATTTCCTTGTGGGGGGACTGACATGGCGATGGGTGCATGGCTTAGATTGCTTGGTGGACTTGGTGGACTAGGTGGTCTTTGTTACACATATGGGATATGGTACTAGACTTTCAAGTCTAAAAGATGTGATGGTATATAGCGCCGGGAGGTGACTATATTGACTACAACCCACACTGGCGAGAAGTAGGATCGTATCCAGAACTACTCAGCCTCGGTGAAAGATGACAGAGTAATTTATCCAAGTGGATCTATTACATATTCTGCATTCTTGATAATACGAATGCATCGGCACATGAGTGTATATATGCAGGAAAGACGGCCATCCAGACTGATCACCTGGTATCCTGTATGATGTTCGCAAATGCGCGGAATCAAATTGAACTTAGTTCATTTGGTAAAGAGATCGAAGGCTATCTACTGGTGGAGTGCTTGACACCCTCAGACAAATAGATAGTGCGGGGGATCATTTGCTGTAGTGGGGTCATACATCTTCATGGTCAAACAGTGTTCGCACTGATTAGACCATGGCCGAAGTTTCCAAGGATACTTCTTTTATATGGCCAACCTAAGTACTGGGAAAAGTGTATAAATAGTTAGCAGTCCCCCGCACTTAAGGGATCATCAAGCAACGGAGAAGAGACCTTAACAATATATTCAGTTATTCAGTTATAAAGCCTTCGAGAACTCTTTTATCTTAACCATTCTTCTTACTGAGCTTTCTTGACAGTTCTCTGATTTTCTCGATACGAGCACGGCCTAGTCAATTCAACAGTACCGAATTGGCTACCCCGTAACACTATATTGTTATTCTCCTGTCACCAAAGCAACTCTATATTCTCTTATGCCCAGAGAATACTTTGACACTAAAAGTTTTCATCAGTGCCAACAGTGTGGGCACTGCCGACCTCTCAACTTCGACAACGTTTTTCCTATCTGCTGCGAAGAATACGCACTTGACCTCCGAGCAGTGGCACTTCGACAACTAGCTCAGATACAGCGAAAATATACAGAACATATCTATCGTCAAGATAGACGGCGGGTAACTGCGTTTACAAAACGCAAACAATAATCTACCATATCCTACTTTTTGAAGAAATACTTGTTACTGACCTTGTGGAAAAACCTGCTATTTAAGCTAATTTCTCTTCCAGTTAGCACCTTTGGCCTAGAGTCCAGACTACTGGTTATTTTATCTTGTCTCAAAGAGAAATCATTTGGGTGTCTAAGCGAGCTGCCATGGCTATGGCACGTGATGACACACCTATTCCTAGTCCTTTAGGATATGACCGGATGATTGAAGAGGATGATACAGAATCTACTCCTTCGGCATCCTTAATCCCGTCCCGAAGCCGTACCAGCTCTCCCATTACTCATTTGGGTCGTCCACCATCAAGAGTTTAGAAACGTCCCGAGCGAACCAAGAAGCCTGTCAATACGCAAGATAACTTTCAGCAAAATGTTGTGTATGCATTACGCCACCTGGACCGATCCTTGAAAGAAAGTGCCGATGAGAATCACATAGCGATCTCAGCACTATCACAGGAGGCCAGGCAGGGTTTTACAATGCTAGAATTGCTGCAGAGCCGTATGGCCAGAGGTGAAGTTATCAATGATTCTGAGATACAGGAAGGTCGCCGTACATTGGAACAATTGAGGGGCGACACCGAACGGGAGCAGCAAAGGTTACGTGCCCAGGTTCAGGAAGAGTTCCGACGCCAACAGGCTCAACAAGAGCAACAGGCCCAAGTCTCAGAAACAAGGGACCGAATCCTGGAAAAGGCACTAATGGAACTCAATACAATGTTGAACCAACAGGAACAGAAATGGACTAGAAGGATGAATGAGCAACGAGAAATCGCTGCTCAACAGCAATGAGAACAGAGTGCGGGTATGAAGGCCTACCTAGATGCTCTGGTACTTCGATTAGCGGAAAAGACACCTGCACCAACACAGTATGGACCTAGTAATGGTGATCCAGGACCGTCTAACCGAGGACCCACAATGGTACCAATAGAAGGTACTATTCCTACAAAGGAATCAGCATCAACTCCAAGGAAGGATAAAGGAAAAGGAGTTGACCGTGGAGGAAATAACCTACCACCGCCACCACCACCAGGTAACCTTGGTGATGCCCCTGACCCAGATGATGATGGGTCCGATAGTGATGGAGAGGATGGACGGGGTAGAAAGGGCGGCAGGCCGGAACGCGCTCCCCGTTTACCGTCTATTCCTAGAAACGATGTACCCGAGGACAGATTAACTATGGCTTTCTTAGTACATATCGGTGGACTCTCCCGACCAGCAAAGCTAATAGCGGAACCACCCTACAACGCAGGAAATGACAACCAAGACGTTCGAAACTGGTTGACAGCCTGTGAAGACTACTTCGATAGCAATCCTACACAGTGGGAAAATCATGCACACCGAATAGTTTTTGCCTTGGGGAAAACAAAGGGGAACAAAGTGGCACCCTTCTCGGAGAAATACCGGAAGGTGTTGGGTGGATTAGGAGGATATACCCGAGACCCAGACTATTCCACATAGGAACGCTTTCGACAAGAAATTACCAAGCGATATATCGGCATCGAGGAGGAACGACGAGCGCTAGAAGAAATGACTAAGGTAGTCTATAAGGGAAAAATCGATTACTATCTTCTACTTCTTGAAAATCTCAACATCAAGGCTGGTCTCACAGGAATTAGTTTGAGGGTACGGGTGGAAAGCAAACTTCCTGAAGATATTCTTCGCCGGTTATCTCATCTAAAGTTTTCCTCGGATGAGGAATGGATGGAAACCATACGGGAAGTTGGCAGACAAGAGGAGGAATTTCTGGAACGGCGGAAACTATCCAAAGGTGAGCCCTCTAACAGTGGAGCATCCAAGCGAAAACGCGACGATACTGCAAAAGGGTTCAATACCAAACACGGATACACCGACCAGAAACAAAAAAACAATCCGACCAGATGGAAGTCAGCTAAAGGAAAACCATCGGAAAAGAAAGGAGGATTCAATAATAAGGATGAGCATACGGACTGGAAGAATGCTCATGATGGAATCTCCCAAGGTGTTGTGGATAAGCGAAAGGCAGGAAAGACTTGCACTCGCTGCGGCCTCAACAACCACGCTTGGCGAAAATGTCGTAAGGACATAGTGGTAGCAAGTGCTTTCGCTAAGCAACCAACGAAGGACTGACCGAAATTTTCCCGGAAACCACTGACAGCTGCTCTCTCTGTAAGAACATCACAGCCAAAGGTGAACCAGATTCAGAGTGAACCAGCACCTCGGATATGGGAATTATCGGACACAGAAATGTCCTAAAGGCACCAACGGCAACGGCTATTGGGTATTCGGGGCACTAGCAATAGCGACCGGAATCGAAACTGGGAACTCTCAAGTCTAGGGTGCTGAAGATCACGACAATAAGGTTACCGACGATAAAAAAGAATTCAAGAATTCTTCAAAAAAATTGGCATGCAGGTCCATGTTTGCATGTTGGGAACCTCGATGAGGTTCCGTAGCGTGCTTCAACTGATTGGATTTAGGGGACCGGAGGAAGAGACCTCCCCCGTCAGGGAGATCTCGGTTATTTTTTATTTTCCCTCAGATTGGTTCTAATTTTAGGTTCCTGCTTTTTACTTCTTCGGAAGAAGGATCTCCTTTTAAGGCACTTGGATGTGCTTCCCGTTTTTAGACACTCGGGAAGTGCTGGGCAGTAGCAGGGGTGACCCCCCGGTACGCTCTAGCCCTAGATGCCTCCGGTACAAATTACCGTTGTTTAATCCGCCAGAAGGGTGGATTGAACGCAAGACCCTGCGGACAAAATGAACGGCCCAGGCTCATTTTACCACTAGACCATAGCTGAACAGCTGTAAAGTCTTCTGGGAAACCTCATGATATCGGCTCGATTAACCTGAGGGTGTTGTGGCAACAAAAAACAATAACAACAACTACAACAAGCAAGGTCCCTATAGCAACCAACCGCACTGCTAATTATGGTAATGGTCAAAAATGTCTTGCACGGTAACCTAACACTACTTTAAGTGCAATTATTACCGCCTTTGGAGGAGATATTCCAAATTCGGCAACGGTCACTATTTTCGGAATTTTCTGCTCTTTTCGAAAATATAATTTATTTTCGAAAATTATTACTCCTTTAGGGTATTATCCTACACGAAAGGCAGAGAAGTATAATTTTTTATTGCATTTTTATGGCGTTTTACTGGTCTCTCCCCTATTGACGGGGGTTTTAATTTTTTGGGAGCCCCTCGGCAGGGGGTAAAGACCGCTCGTAGTGGGCTGCCCAGAATCTTAATAATTAACTATTTGTTTAGTTCGTCTGAGGAGACCTCTATGGTCGAAACAATGCTGGCGTTGTCACGAACACCCAAGCTATACAACCATAATGTCTTCTAAGCGAGGACGAACGGAGATAACAACGTCGCATAAGCGACAAAAGCTCAAATACGAAGAACCAAAACGCTACCAATGTCCTGAAGGAACTGCACATATCTATGTGTACGGAAAACGATATCGCATAAGAGTTTTATTAGACTCTTGATCCAATATCTTTGTTATACACGAAAATTTAATCAAGGAATTGAATATTCCTTACAAGTCTCGTGTGGATCCGATACCCATTTTGGGTTTTACAGGAAACGAATTATGTACCAGAAGGGATTTCACCCTTCCCCTTTACCTGGAAATTGGGAAAAATAAACACTTATCAAAGATTGTGTGCGAGATCGCACCAACAGGAAATTATGGAATAATAATTCCATTTGGGTGGTGGAATAATGAACATCCTATAACCGAAATTCAAGACTCAGAAAGCTGGAGGTTCGCAGCTCAGGGATGTCAGCTTCACCTCTTACCAGAGGATGAAGGTATATCAATCGAGTGGGATGAGCAGGTTCTGGAAGATCCAAAGGCAGTCGTTATTGGAAGAGTTGCAAGAGTAGATGATGAGGAAGAAATAATCCTTAATACACTACCCGCGCAATACCATAACTACAAAGACCTTTTCTGCCCATCAACTGCGGCGAAACTACCGGCTCATCAAACCTTCGATCATGCTATTGACCTCAAACCAGATTCTCAACCACCCTGGGGACTAATTTATCCCCTCTCGGAAAAGCAGTTAAAAGCACTGCGAACATATCTGGATGATATGTTAAGACAAGGAAAAATTTCCCCCAGGAAATCACCAGCCGGAGCACCAATACTTTTTGTGCCAAAACCGGATAGACGTCTTAGGTTGGTAGTTGACTACACAGGACTAAATAAAGTCACTATCCACAACAAATATCCACTACCCCTTATGACAGAACTACGCGACCGTGTTGAAGGAGCCATTATTTTCACCAAGTTGGACGTAAAGGACGGTTACCACCTGATACGCATACGAAAGGGCGATGAATGGAAAACACCTTTTCGCACACGATACGGGTTATATGAATATAATGTCATGCCATTTGGTCTGGTAAAT
>QFET01005918.1:0-48666 GCA_003316355.1 Tuber calosporum | reverse complement strand
TGGGTCGTTGAAGTCTGGTACTTCTGTATCTGTAGGTGAATCCGTTTTGTATTCGTTAACTGTCGCAAAAGACGCAACCAAATGTTACAAACCTATCCTTAGTCTGCCGGACAAGGCACACTATCTCCTTTAACTGCAACAGGTAACGATACGTACCGCTCGTCGTACCTCTCTTCGGGTCTCGTAGCCTTATGTCGCCTAAGGAACGCTGAGTCCTTGCACTCCTAGCCTGTGCGACAGCTCCTTAGCGATATGTTTCTCGAATCACCTTTCGGTCGTTGATATAAACGGAGGGTCGTAATTAGAATAAAGTATAGATTGAGCTAATAGTAAAAGTATAACATAGGAAGTGACTTAGGTGGTTGCGTGAAGAGCTAGCTATCTGTGTCCGTGACCCTCCTTATATAGGCGCTCTTCCCACAACCCTAACCCTGTTGACTTTACCATGAGTCACCTCTTTACTATGACTGCCATATGAGTCATAGTATAACAAACATCCTATGACTCACAATTTGAGTCATAGTATACAATCCCCATAGTATCCAATTCCCATAAATGGTCATGTGCGCTAATCGCGTCACATGCGTGAAACCCTTGACTCATACTTGTAGTCAGGTGCGAAAGTCATAACATCATATGACCTCACAATCGTGAGTCATGAAATCATAAAACATAAATCAAATCAAACATTCATAATCATAAATGATCTCACAAATCGTGAGTCATGTAAAACGTTCCATATTGCTAAGTCACGATTTGTGACATGCAGGGGGACATGTGTGATATTATTACCTCTCTGTTGAAAGCTTGGGGAAGATGCGATAGCTCAGCTGTCCACCATGGCTTTTACCTGAAGCAAGGACGTTTGTTTGGTGTGTGCTGGGCTAGGAGGGAGGTGATGGTGCTCAGGTGGCGATCGAACCAAGTACTAAGTGAGGTTGAGGTATGGAGCGGGGGAGGAGGTGGGACTGATAGATCCTTGAAGAGAGGGGAGAGTGAGTGCCAGTCCGTTTTGGTCCAATTGGGAGTTGGGTCTGGCTGTCGTAGGAAAGGCGTAAAAGGGCTATTGTGATTGGGACATGGTCGGAGCCAGTCAGTGGGAGGGTGACATCCCATGAGCTAGTAATGGGGTCAAGGGAGGAGTTGGTGAAGGATAGGTCTAGCACTCCAGGTCTGGATGTGCCATCGGAGGGGAACCTAGTAAATACAGCCGCTGTGTTTAAAAGTGAGTAGCCTAGCTCAGAGGCCTGGTCAAAGTAAGTGCAAGAAAGATTAAATTCACTATCAGAAAGGACCTTTAAAGGGTCGGAAAGAGGATGGTGGAGGTTCAGATGTCCAACCAGGAGGGTGGGGAAAGCATGTTCCCTGAACATGAAGGGTGGGGTGATTGTAGGGGTGTGGGATGAACGCCTAGTGGTGGAGTAGGCATTGTAAACATGGAAGAACCGATGAGATGAATTAAACAGGCCAGAGGGGGAGTGAATATCAATTGGCATAAAGTCAAGCCTGTCGAAGAAGACCGGTAGTAGTGCAAAAACTGGCATGAAATTAAGGCAAGCATAAAAGGGTACCCTAGGTTTGGCACCGTTAATAGTAGGCGGGGAAAATGATTTCTAAGTGGAAAATATTGGTAGTCTCCCCTTGAAGGCTGGTGGGTCCGGGAGGGCGACCAAGTGTGGAGGGGTGTGCATAGCCTTAAGGCTATTAAATAGGGATAGAAACACATTCCGGCACCCAAGGCAGTTGTGCTGAATATGGGTGAGGGTAGTGCCTGGCGCCTGCATCAGGGAAGGGGGGTCCAGTGTGGGACTCATTGGTGAGGAAAGCCCAACGGGCCATGTGAAAGCGGAGATGTGGAGAGCCAGGTGGGGACTGGTGCTCTGATTTGGGGTGAGGGTCAGCTGGAGCGCCAGGTGGTGTGACTGAACGTCTGGGGGTTGTAAGATCCATGGTGGCAGTAGTAGGGGAGGGAGTCCTAAGTGGATGGGGTAGGGTGGGTGCATCCTGGTCTAAGATATTATCAGGACCTAGTACACCCAGAGGCTCAGGCGGGGCATCATCATCTGTGTGAAGGCTGGGGTGAGATGGGCAGGAACGGTCTGTGGCAGGATGGGGTACTGCAAAACTAGAGCACATGAGAGGGAAGGCGGGACAACACCCTGAAATGGACTTAGTGTTCCCACCCACAGGGCATGTGGGATTAGGGCATCGGTGGGCCACTTGTGTATGTGCTAGAGCAAACAGGGGACAGGTGGGGGTGCAGGCTTTGAACATAGGGGAGGGGTGGCTATAAAGCCAACACTTGCAGCATTGCATAAACCTCCCAGAGGAGTGGGCCTTTTGGACTTTGCGCGGACAGGAGAAGAGACGGATGGTAGAGCCAAGCCTGTTAACATCGGCAGAGGCCATGGTGACTACAACCGACATAGTGGTCTTTGTTGCTCCAATGTCAGGGGCGGTTTGGAGGAAGCGTGAGGAGTAAATAACGACGTCAGTTGCATTGCGTACTGATTCAGAGAGACCAGGGAAGAGCCCATCCTGGTCCCAGGGGAGGTAGGCTCTAGGTAAGCTATGGATGGCCAATTCGACCTCGTTTGGGTCTAGGCGCAAGGAACGGTAGGGGTTGTTTCCTACTGGAAAAGCTTGGTTAAGACGGTTAGTCATGGCTTCATAGTAGGGTGAGTAAGCATTGGAGAGACTGTATGGGTCAGTGCCGTTGAGGGAAAGAGATCCTTTGGGATTTACATGTGCAGTGAAGGACAAGGGAAAAGTGCAGTTGGCCTGCCTCTGGACGGCAGCCATCAGGTCGGGGCGGTGGCTGCCATACGGTCAGCATTTGCATGAGGTGTGGGTGAGGTGCAAGGGGTGAAGAATCTGTGCTCGGCGGAGGGTAACAGTTCTGGACCGCGAGACTGAGGGCTACTGTCGTTGGACGGTACGACTTGTGCCGGCATGGCAGGCTTTTTCCATTTGCCTTTGGTACCTGGTGCAGAGGATGGTCTTGGTGCAACAGCAGCATAGGACTTGGTGGCCGAACGGGACTGGTTGTGTATGGGTCTGGTGTAGGAGGATGTGGGCGGTGAGCGAAACTCAGTTAGGAGAGGGTATTTGCCTGCCCTGTACTCTTGAGCTTCCCAGGAGCGTGGGTTGCGGATGGCATATGCGGCAGGGTAGCCATACCACTGTTTTTCAACTTTGTCATAGCAGGTGAGATTGGGGTTGGGGCCTTTATTTGCCTCTTGTGCAGGTTTGGGTTTGGGGTTGGGGAGATACCTAGGTCGTGCCGGAGCGGGGCGAGTGGGGACCAGGGGAGGAGGAGCAGGTTGTCTGGCAGTGGCTCCTTCCCTGACGTGAAGGGAGAGGTCCCTGACTGTGTCCTCCAAGGCTGCAATCACTGGGGGGGGTGAAGTAAGGGGAGGGGCAAGGCTCGAGAGAGCGGAAGAGATCTCATCCACGCGCGTAGTCAGTGTGGGAAGTCAGCTAACTAGCTCATTGATTCCGGAAAGGGCTGTGAACAGGAGTGGGATGATGATGGCCTCACGATCGGAAAGGTTGTGGAGGAGGGAGTTGTCAAACACACGGAAGGATTCATTTATGAGGCAGAACTGGGTGACTATAGCGTCCATGTGGTTTTCGGTTGATATCAAGTGGTCATGGAGGGGTCCAGGGGTGCTGGCGCGGGAGGAGTGGGCTGAGTATGAGGGCTGTACTGTGCTGGGTGCACGAGGCTGACCTGGTGGGGCCAGGGGAAGCTGTGACCATCACAGTTATACAGGAAGTGGGGCAGGGTCACTAAAGAGCGAAGCTTAAGCGAGGGGCAAGATTTGGGATCTCGTGGCTGTTGCCACACAAAAAAGCCAGCTTTTGTTGGGCTAAAAAGGGCAAGAATTTCAAATGGGGTGCAAATAGAGGGCGCGGAGCTTGTCGCTCAACAATGGGATTTGTTTTTGATTTTTAGATTTTTGATTATCTCATATAATCGCTGTTAACGTACCGGAACCTGCATGGAGCCCTAGCTATGGCATAAACGAAACATTTATTCCAAATGTGCAAAACAAAAGAAATAAGCGCACAAGTTTTCCCCTAGTGATAACCATACCGTCACAGTGCCCAGCAATGCCGACTAATTCAGAAAGTATAGAATGAAATGATACGAAAAGAAATCATAACCGAGAGGAAAGATATAGCAGGAAAGTCAAACCACTCAGTCAGAGACATAGACGGAGGAGGAGCAGGCAGCAATATCAAAAACCGCTGGCCTGGTTGCTGGGATGTTCGTGCGAGTAGTGCCGATGTATGCGGCAAGACCAAGGATTATGTCCAGGTCGGCCCAAAGTGGAGAGCCATGATCCATCATAGACAGCTTGGGAAGGTAAAGCAGGCGTTCTCGGGACTTGGAGGGGCAATGGAGAATTGCATGCTCGAAGGTTTCATTCTGTGAGTCGCATGAAGCGCAGGTGGGAGAGCGATCGGCATCGTTCCATGAGGGTTGAGGGGCAAGATAGCTCTTTCCAGCGCACATTTGGTAGATTCGCCCAGCTGTGAAGCGGTCAAGGCCAATGAAGGCATGTGGGCGTAGGGACAGCTTGTACTGGTAGTAACAAGGGGGTGGGGACAGGAGTGTCCAATCAGTGAGGTGGTCCTTTCTGCACTCCTCCTTCATCAATTTGTAGGAGAGCACCTGGGATCGGAGGAGGGGGGGCTAAAACCGTGCCTGGTAGGAGGTGGGAGTTTATCTGTGGAAGTTAGGAACCGTACAGTGCCACCTTGAACTAGAGGTAGCATATTCCATCGATCGGGAGGTGGGAGCGGACGGCGGGTATGGGCCTTGGTTGGTTCGAGCGGAGAGGGATGTATTTAGCCCTAAGGCCATGAAGGAGCTGGCGTGAGGAGTCCCCTGCCCTAAAATTGGAGTAAGATGGAAATGATGGGGGCAGCCGGGCTGCGGCTGGGTTGATCACGGGAGGGGAGCAGGCCATCCATAGTGCGGCAATCCTGCGGCGATGGGGGAGGAGCGAGTTGAGAGGGTTGAGGCAAGCCTCACATGGAAGGATAGATACAGGAGTCGATGAGAAGCAATTAGAGACCCATCGTTGGACCTTGATCCAAAAGACCTCCATCTTCCCCATCATCGCAGCCTTGGGGATGAGTAGGTCCGCTCCGTAAGTGAGGATTGGTAGCAGCAGGCCCATGGCCAGTCTGCGGTTCAGGTAGGGGACTATGCCTATGTGAGGAGGAGAGAGTTGCCTGATGAGGCCGAAGGCCCCCTCCGCGGTGGCTAGCCTCTTGAGAAATAGGGTGTAGGTTTCCATCGAGGGTGAGAACCAGTATCTTAGCCATCAGACTGTGGAAGAGGGGTGGAAGAGACTCCGATCGAGAGAGACCGGGGCCAGCAAGGGACGAGAGCGATCCCTGGGAGTTCGCCAGTGGATCAGTTCGGTTTTGGGGATAGAGAAGGAGACTCCAAGTGGGGTGGCCTCCCCGCCAAGGTGGGTTTAGTAGTGTTGAAGAAGCTGTGTATTCCTCTAGTATGACCCAGACCCAACAGTGACAGTAAAATCATCAACATAAGAAAACATAATCCCCTTTGGGATAGACAAGTGCAGGTAGGAAACATAAATTAAAAATAACAAAGGAGAGATAGGAGAGCCCTGGGGGGCACCCACTTGAACAGGCAAGAAAATATTAGGGGAGCCCTGAAAAATCAGTAGGCATTTGCAGTCAGTCAAAAAGGAACGAACCCAACAAACCATATAGGGGGATACGCCTTTGACGTGAAGTAGGAAAGATAAACAAGCAGAGGAAATATTTTCAAAGCCTCCCTTGATATCAAGGAAGAGGGTAGAGGTCTTGAGGCAAGCACATTGCAGTAGGCGCACTTCGTGTGTGAGGGTATCACATGCGTCAAAGCTGCTGAGGCCAGGAAGTGAACCGCATTGATTAGGGTTGATTGAGGGTGACGGTGTGCGCCATTAGCTAAAGGCGGGTTGCCATTATTCTTTCCAGAATCTTGGAAATAGTTTCTAGGAGGACAAAGACTCGGAAGGAGGAGGGAGAGTTGTAATCAGATTTGCCGTGCTCAGAGAGGATAATGCCATTGCCTCTTTTAAGGGAGGATGGGTGGAAGCCATAATTCAGCAGAGGACCTATGAGGGAGGTGAGGAAGGTGGGGTTGATGATGTTGATCGTATTCCATATGCCATAGGGGATCAGGCCGGGCCCAGGGGCTGAGGTGTTCCAGGACTTGCGGAGGGCGAGGGAGACTTGCTGTTTCTGAAGTATGAGGAAGTCCGCGAAGGGTCGCAGGATAGATGGCGAGGATTGGGGGTCTTTAGGAGGAAAGAAGTGATGCAGGAGGGAGGTGTTAAGTACGACGAGTGCCGTGGTGATGGGAACAGAGGGGAACATATCAGGGGGGCGCCCGCTAGCGATCTTGCGGGTAGCCCACACCGATTTGGAGTCCAAGGAGGCAAGGAAGGAGTTCCACTATGATGGCTTGGCCTTTTTTATGACCTTAAAATACGCGTGCCAGGAGGCACGACCACTGTCGGAGAGGGTGGTGGAGGGGGACATGCGTGATATTCTTACCTCTCTATTGAAAGCTTGGCGCAGCTGCGATAGTCAGCTCTCCACCATGGCTTTGACCTGAAGCAAGGACGTTTGTTTAGTGTGTGCTGAGCTAGGAGGGAGGTGATGGTGCGCAGGTGGTGAGCGAACCAAGTACTAATTGAGGCTGAGTTAGGGAGCGGGGGAGGAGATGGGACCGATAGATCCTTGATGAGAGGATAGATTGTGTGCCAATCCGTTTTGGTCCAGTTAGGAGTGGGGTTAGTATGTCGTAGAAAGGGCGTGGAAAGGGCTAAGGTGATTGGGACATGGTCAGAGCCCGTGAGCGTGAGTGTGACACGCTCTAAGCTAGCAAAGGGTGCAATAGTGGGAATTGCGAAGGCCAGGTCTAAGACTCCAGGTCTGGATGTGTTATCGAAGGGGAACCTAGTTAATACACCTGGTGTGTTTATAAGTTAGTAGCCTAGCTCGGAGGCCAGGTGAAAGTATGGGGAAGAAAGACTAAATTCAGTATCAGAAAGGACCTTAGAGGGCCGGAAAGAGGGTGATGGAGGTTAAAATCCCCAACAAGGAGGGTGGAGAAAGCGTGTTGCATGAAAATAAAAGATGGGGTAATTGAACGGGTGTGGGAGGAGCACCAGGTAATGGAGTAGTCATTGTAAACGCGGAAGACCCAACGAGATGAATTAAAGAGGCCTGTGGGGGAGTGAATATCAATTGCAAGAGAGTCTAGCCGGTCGAAGAAGACGGGTAGTAGTGCAAAAACCTGTACGAAATCAAGGAGAGCATACACAGCCACCCTAGGTTTTGCACCGTTAGTAGTAGGTGGGGAAAAAGATTTATAAGAGGAAAATATTGGTAGTCTCCCCTTGAAGACTGGAGGATCCTGCAGGGCGACCAAGTGTGGAGGGGTGGGCATAGCCTTTAAGCTATTCAATAGTGACAGAAATACATTCCAGCTCCCAAGGTAGTTTTGTTGAATGAGGGTGAGGGTAGTGCCTGGCGCCAGGGTCATGGAGGGAGGGTCCAGTGCGGGACTCTTTGGCGAGGAAATCCCGATGGGCCATGTTGGAGTGGAGAACTGGAGAGCGAGGTGGGGAGTGGTGCAATGAATTTGGGGCGAGGGTCTCTAGGAGCGCCAGTTGGTGGGACTGGCTGTCAGGGGTTCGTAAGATCCATGGTGCCAGTAGTGGGGGAGGTAGTCCTGGGTGGGTCGTGAAGGGTGGGTGCATCCTGGTCCATCACATCATCAGGTCCTTGTATACCCTCAGTTTCAGAGGAGGCATCATCGTCAGTAGGTGGGAGGGGGCGGTATGGGCACGAACGGTCTGTGGCAGGATGTGGTTCTGCACAAGTAGAGCACATGAGGGTGGTGGCGGGACAACACCCACCAACGGACTTAGTGTTCCCGCCCGTTGGGCATGTGGGATTAGGGCAGTGTGGTCCGCTCGTGTATGTGTCAGAGCATACAGGGAGTAGGTGGGGGTGGGGGCTTTGCACATAGGAGAGGGGTGGCCGTAAAGCCAGCACTTCCAGCATTGCATATACTTTCCAGCTGAGTGGGCCTTTTGGACTTTGCACGGACGGGAGAAGAGACGGATGGTGGATCCAAACCTGTTTACATTGTCAGGGGCCACGGTGACTACTACAAACGTAGTGGTCTTTGTTGCCCGAATATCAGTGTCAGTTTGGAGGAAGTGTGCTGAATAGATAACGACGTCAGTTGCATTGCGAACTGACTCTGAGAGGGCAGGGAAGAGGTCAGCCTGGTCCTCCGGAAGCTAGGCTGTAGGTCAGCCTGGTCCTCCCAAAGCTAGGCTGTAGGTAAGCTGTGGATGGCTAATTGGACCTCGTTGGGGGCGGGGAGGAAAGGACGGTAGGGGTTGATTCCTACTGGAAAAGCTTGGTTAAGACGTTTAGTCATGGCTTCATAGTAGGGTGAGTAGGCAGTGGAGGGTGTGTGTGGGTCAGTGCCCAGGAGGTTGTGATATCCTTTAGGACTGACACGTTCAGAAAAGGACAGGGGGAAAGGGTAGTTGGCCTGGCTCAGGACGGCAGCCATCAGGTCAGGGGCGGTGGCTGCCATACGGTTAGCATCTGCAAGAGGTACTGGTGAGGTACGGGGTGCGAAGATTTTGCGCTCTGCGGAGGGCAACCGTGCAAGACCTCAACCCTGAGGGCTGATGTCGTTGGACGCTGCAACTTGTGCTATTGCAGATGGCTTCTTCGCTTTGCCTATGGTTCCTGGTGCAGAGACTTGTCCTCCTGCTAGAGCAGCATAGGACTTGTTGGCCGGACGGGGCAGGGTGTGTGTGGGTCGGGTATTGGAGGATGAGGGTGGTGAGCGGAACTCGGTTAGGGGAGGGTATTTCCCTGCCCGGAACTCTTGGGCTTCCCAGGAGCGTAGCTGTCGGACGGCATATGCGGCAGGGTTGCCATACCACTGTTTTACAACTGTGTCATAGCAGGTGAGGTCAGGATCGGGGCCTTGAATTGCTTCTTGTGCAGGATGGGGTTGAGGGTTAGAGAGAGACCTAGGTCGAGCCGGAGCGTAGCGAGGGGGGACCGGCGGGGGAGGAGGGGGTTGTCTGTCAGTGGATCCTGCCGTGACGCTAAGGAGGGGGTCCCTGACTGTGGCCTCCAAGGCTGCAATCGCAGGGGGGGCTGAAGTAGGGAGAGGAGCGGTAGTCGTGTTATCAGAGGAGATCTCATCCACTCGCGTAGTCAGTGCGGCAAGTCGACTAACTACCTCTTTGATTCCAGAGAGGGCGGTGCAGAGGATTGGGATGATGGTGGCTTCTCCTTCGCAAAGGTTGTGGAGGAGGTAGTTGTCAAACTCAGGGAAGCATTCCTGTGAGAGGCTAAACTGGGTAACAATAGCGTCCAGGAGGTTCTGGGTTGCAATCAGGTGGTCAAGGAGGGGTCCAGGGGTGCTGGCGCGGGAGAAGTGGGCTGAGTAGGGGGCTGGGCGGTGCTGGGTGCAGGAGGCTGACCTGGAGGGGCCAGGAGAAGCTGTGGCCATCACTGTTACACAGGAAGCGGGGCTGTGTCACTAAAGAGTGAAGCTTAAGCCAGGGGCAAGTTTTGGTGTGTCATGGCTGTTGCCACACAAAAGTGCGAAGTTTTGTTCGGCTAAAAAGGGCAAGAGTTTCAAGCGGGAGGAAAATAGAGGGCGCGGAGCGTGTTGCTTAACTATGGGAGATTGCTATCTATTTATACAAGTCTTCATGTACTTATGTTAGGTATATATATACTGTATCCTACGATACCTTGACTATAGTCATAGAGGGTAGAACCTTGTTTGACTATCAAAATGTATACCCCACTCTGTCAAATGATCTCCTGAACTATCTAGTTTTCTGTGTGTATGTAGCACTCCACCAGTACATATCCTTCAATCCATTTGCCAACTGAACTAAGTTCAAGTTGATGTAGCCTAGTTTCCAATATCTTACAGAATACCAATTGATCAGTCTGGATGACTGTCTTTCTTGCATGTATGTACTCAAGTGTTACGATCCTATGCGGTAAGCTGGTTCTGCAACAGGTAACTACTTCTCTCTGGGTTGGATGAATATGACCGGGCCGTTGTTGTAGTCCGGTATGGGGCTTTGCGCTAATCTCAGCCACCAGGGTTGGAGTACTATTGCAACGAGTAGTACTAGGCGGAGTTCCACTATTGCTCTTAGGCCTATGCCTACGTTGTCTTGATAGCAGAACCCTATGGTTCCTATCGCACAACGCCAATAGAGGAATGGAACGGTAAAAAAGTAAAGTAATTGTATAGGAAAGAACTTAGATGGTTGCGTGAAGAGTCCTAACTACAGGTCGCCTAGAGGTCCTTATCTAGGCACTCTTCCCTCAACCCTAACCCTGGTGACTCATACCTGTGAGTCACACGACCTTTATGACTCACAGTGAGTCATAGTATGAAATCCATCAGCTGACTCCTCTGAGTCAACTGCGCCGCACGCCAACCAATCATAACTCATATAATAAGTCATGTGCCCTAAAGTGTCACATGCGCGAAACCCATGACTCATAGTGTGAGTCATGTGCGAAAATCATTACATCTTATGACTCACAAATGTGAGTCATGCGCACGATCAACCAATCACAACATAACAATAATTGCACTAGTGTGCATCATATGAAACCCTATGACTTCTAATGAGTCATAGTGCGAAATATAACAACCTTGTGACTCATAACTATGAGTCATGCGAAACTCTGCCTTGATTAGTGACCAATCGTGACATCAAGTGTATATGCTTCCGGATCATCTCGAGTCTTAGTCCCCCTTGTATAGAGTCTAGATCTTTCATTGTGGCAGAGAAGTTCTGCTATAGATATTACTTTTTGTCAGCATGGGTTGAATTCATATTGTAACCTCCTGGCTCTATATACTATCACAACACATAATTTGTACCATTTCCCATATGGGTAACAGCCAGCTCATACGCCCTATAGGCTGCAAGTATAAGTATAATTAGGAAAACCACCGATTTTTCCTACATCAGAATCACTATGCATGCACATCACCAGCAACACCAACCAAGTGATATAGTTGCCCTCCTACTATCTTCCACCAACAAATTGAAGACCTTATTGGTTATGTGTGCATGTCTGCCCATAATAGGCATCTATCTTTTCAACCACTTGAGGATGTGTTGGATTTAGAGGTGGGAAGAATGTCAATAAGAGCAGTACTGATCAAGGCAGGGGTTCATCAGCATGGGGCTATGAGGAAGCAACTAATCACACAAAGAAACTGAGTAATAAGACTCCAATAGGCTCAAGAGCATGTCAACTAGACCCACCCACAGTGGAATTCAATACTGTGGACTGATGAAACATGGATTACCAATGGTAGACATACATGAACTTGGGTGACATGGAGTGCTAGCAAAGAATGGGATCCTACTTGCTTAGAAGAAAAACATCAGAGACAGAAGAGATTGTTTTTCTGTGGATGTTTTCATAGTGGTATTCAAGGTCCAGGTATTTTTTAGGAAAACGATTAGGGGTCATTCAATTTAGAGAGTTACTGTACACATACAGTTCCCATTATACATAGGTATATGGAACTGTATCACCAAGATAGAATATATCTGAAGCTCATACAGGATGGGGCACACAGACATGTAGCAGGTGATACCTCAATTGAACCCAGGGAAATGGAAATTGAGGTAATTTGCTGGCTTGCCTACTCACCAGACATAAATCCTATTGAAAAGGAATGGCACATCAAGAAGAATTTTCTTCAGGATAATTATCTCAAGAATATGACCAATAATAGATTGAGAGTGTCGGTAAAGACAGCTTGGGAAAATGTGGCAGAGCATGAGTTCTGGGAGCTTATTCAAAGCATGAAAGTATGCTGTCAGGCCATTACTGATGCAAATGCCCCTTTCATTAAGCATTAAACACTGTGTTCCCTACTGCCACCCTCCCTACTCCTATCTTCCCTCAGGTCATCCTCCATACTTCTACTTACCCTATGGCCGTATTCCCTAAAACCGCTCTCCCTACTTGCATCCTCACTCCGGCCATTCTCTATACTACTACTTTCCCTACCACCTTCCTCCCTACAACTGCTCTTCCTACTCCCTTCCTCCCTCCTGCTATCCTCCAGACTAGTACTCTCCCTACCATCATGCTCCCTACATCCACTATCTCTACGCTGCCACCTACCATTCAATCCACTCCACTACTCACAAACTCAGGATGGAGCCGCCGATAAGGATTGTTATAAGAGTTTTCCCTATGGCTGCAACTATGCTTCCAACAGTGAGGAGACCATAACTACCACGATTAGACAATGGCGACTGAAAATGCAGCAAAGTAAGGAAATGTTTAATTGTAAGACTGTCAAGGTTATTAGGATAGAGGTGATGTACCAGAAGGACAGCTGCCATCAGCTGATGCCTGTAGAGTGTTTATTTTTTTGAAACGGGTACATGGAAGAGTGTGTAGAAGCATGCCTTGAATATTAGTTTTGGACAGGCTCAGGGGCTGTAGAGAAGTGGGAGTTCGAGTTTTGCCGTTCTTTTGTTAATTGTTTCTTTCTTTCTTTCTTTCTTTCTTTCTTTCACTATTTGGAGGTATTTCATCTGTATGGGAGGTAGTAAATACCTGATGGGAGTGAAGTTGTTGGTATTCTACTTTGATGCAAGAGGATGGTCAGAGATCTTGAAAATCTATTGTGTGCTAAACACCACCCTTAAGCAACCTTTCCCGATTTGCTACCCTAATCCTTGCTGGCTGAATACCCCTTGCTGGCGAAATATTGGTATACCTTTGTACTACCTCTGTTAGCATGTTTGTTGCTAAAGATGTTGCACTTTTATTATATTTTCCTAGCTACAATCTTTTGTATTTAAAGAACCTAGAATCCTTTAAGGATCCAGAATCTCAACTATTACACGACTATTATCTTTATTGTTACAAGTTGAACAGTGAGTCTATTACTTCTATACTGATTACCTCTTCTTTGAAAGATCCATCGATTATCACCTTGTTCTCCTTTTTTCCTAGTATTGATAGAGTCCTACTACGATTCTCATAACTTCTTTAAGCAGGTTACATTTTGAGACCAACATTTATATATACTCTTGATTATCTGTAA
The DNA here is from genome assembly GCA_003316355.1 of Tuber calosporum. Lineage (NCBI taxonomy): Eukaryota > Fungi > Ascomycota > Pezizomycetes > Pezizales > Tuberaceae > Tuber > Tuber calosporum. The sequence goes on along the minus strand of QFET01005918.1, from coordinate 35,471 downwards.
AGGACTAATCACCCAGTGCCTAGATTGAGCCTAATGTGCCGGTATAAGTGCTGGTTTTTAATAAGATTTTTTGAGCGGACTCCTTGTACAACCAGCTAACGACATTGATCAACAATTTGACTTTCAAGTGAATTTAGAGGATGTTTCATGGGAGGATTGACATTATTCTCCTCAGTAGGAAAAGGTCAAGCACTAGTACAGACACTGGCACCACTATCTGAAAGTTCATAGCTAGGTTATATAGATAGCAGCCACAGCAAAGAATAAACTTAAGACTATGCATTGGACCAAGTTTAAGACCACGTTCAAGAATAAGTCCTAGACAAGTCCATGAAAATCATGACAAGGAAGTACAATTTCAGAATGCTTAACAGGGTGTATCATGCACTAAGGGGAATGCACATAGGTAAGGTATAACGATAGTAACTCAAATCCCAAACTGTCAGGCCTTAAATTCAGTATTACTAGTGTATATCTCAATAGGTTGTTGAACACATGTCTATTATTATATCGCCAGCCTTTCTAAGTCCTATACTCTTGCGGTAGTTTTGTGCGAACTTAAAAGAAGTAAATGTCAACCAAGTATATTGAAGACTATGTCTGTAGAAGTCTGCACTGTTTAAGCTCTAGTGGGATACCCTTAAATACAAGATCTCACTTTTCCAAAGCTTTCCATCTCCTTTCATTTGATTTCCAATGAACGGATATAACCAAGCTCAACTTGTAAAGTCCTTCAATAAACAAATGCCCCATGCACCTAAATGGTTGTGCAAACAAATTATGTATCATCCCGATACACGAAACAAAACATAAATCATATAGGGTATCAACCTGATACATGAAACCCAATATAAAACAAATTAAGTATCAAACGATTCTTGAAACCAAATATAAAGCAAACTAACCCTTTACTAGCCCTACTAGTTTCTATTAGCCTTGTCTGCCTTAACAATAGTAACAAATTCCAGTTACACCCAAGAAATAAAACAACTGTTTCCAAAAACAAAACCAAAAAACAATTTCCCTCAACATACAAAATCAAAATCAAAACCAAGTCTTGATAGCCTTGCCATCATCTGAGACTCCAGAGTCGTCATAGTTGCTCTCCAAGTAGGGTTTCCAAAATCCATCATCGACCTTTCCTTCATCAGCATATTCCGCGTATATTGGTGTCTTTAGCGTAAATCTGATCTTGATATATCTTGTAATGATAGGAAACTTGTCGCCAGAACAGTTATCTGTCCACCATTCCTACACAAGGTTGATAGCGTTCTCCAATACCTCAACAGGCTCTCAGCTGTTCTCAGAATCCAGAAACCCATTCTACTCCATAAGGAACAGGTTTCGTCCGTAGTGCTGGTGGTGATCCAACACCTATTCTACTTACGATTCCAGTACCTCATCATCTAAGATGGGTGCTGCTTTCGCATAGGCCCTGCAAGGGAACCTATTATCATCGTTTTCCATGAATCTCTTAATCGTAGTTCAGTGAAATACTCCTTCGTTGCGTCCGTATATACAAGCGTCTATTTTGACCATGTAGTTCTGTATATAGGAATTGTATTCCCTGACCTCAAAAGGTCCTTGTGTTCTGGGTTCCAGCTTCTTGCTTCTACCAGATTCCGTAATAAATAGGTTTCCTCAGACCAAAAATCGTTCACCCACAACTGTAGGTTTATGGGTGGTTCTTCTCCTTGCTGCCATCCTGGTACTCATAAATCTCGCCATCTTGACAGATTATTAGACCTCGTTACGCAATTCCGGGTATCTGTTCCGGAAGTAATTGGAGGCAGGAACCAGGGTGTATCTGACTCTGATAGTTGAGAGCATTGGATAATCTCGTCCATACACTGCTTTGTAAGAAGAGATGTTCAAAACAACAAAATGTCGAGCATTCTCGCAGGCTGCTAACTTGGGAAGCGCAAGAAACCAGGTATTCTAACACTTATTCACAACATTTCTTAAGGCTGTCTTAACATCTCTAATCTATCTCTCGACCTAGCCATTGGTCTTGTGGTATCCATATACTGCCTTGATTTGATTGATTCAAAAAGACTACATGCTTGGGGCCCAAACTCGTAACGTAAAACGTGGGTCAGCATCGCTGATAATCAAAGTGGGTACTCCCTAAGGAGTTAAGATATGGTGCTCGATGAGTGTTATGGTCTCCATTGCTTGTCTGTTTGAATGCGTTGGGATAAACTACCTGAATCTAACCGGCATATTGATAACTAGTAGTACTGTGTTGTACAAGTTGTGTGCAGACTTGTTGAATAGTCCTACAAAGTGGTTAGCATAGGAGGTCAATACCTCGGAGGGTACTGGCATAGACTGTGCCTCTCCTTCAGGTAGCTAGTAGCATTCTTTGTTTCTTGGGCATAAATCGCATGGGCGAACATATTCTCAGAAATACTTCATCTCGGGCCAGAAGATATATTCGGTAGTATAGCGTAGGTTCCTATCAGTGCTGTGTTGTTGATGATTGTGAATCTCATCCATGACGATCTCCCTGAGCATCATCATATTCACTGTATGTCCCTTTGGTATGTGAAGGCAATCTTGACCACCCCTGGTTGTTGCATATATGAGTGAATATCTGATCCTGTAGTGGGATAGCTTGCCACCTCTCCCAGTTTGCTAGGATCGGAAGCTTGTTTGTACAAGTCATCGTTCCTGTCTCCTTCCACTATCTGTCATCTCCTTTGGCTACTCATCTATGCCAACACTGCTGCCTTATCCTGTTCATTCTGTACTCACTCCAGGTGTACTACTTGCCTCTCCTCTACCTCTAGGAGCTCGTAGAGGGTACGCTGGTGGTTAGGGAGGGTAGGTTGCTCGATAACTGGTATAAGCCTTGGTTAGCCGAGTGCCGTGTTGGACTATAGTGGTCTATTAGGCTCCGTGGGCCACTGGTGGTAAGGACCCTTCTGTTCCTGATATTCCGAACTCATAGCTCCTAGTTGTTCATGCAAACGTTGCCTGATCACATCCAGGTCCAGTACTGGCCATGGAGGTACCAAGATGCTAATATTTCCTTCGTAGGTAGAGACTAGTTCAGGTAGAACAATCTTGTCTATGAGCTTCTCGTCCTCATGAATGGTACACTGCAGATCATAGCATGCACTCCAGTTCATGGCCCAATGATTTCTCTCATCATCGCTAATCTTTAGGATGACACTGTCTCCACAATCGTTTCCTTCCCTGAAAACCCAATCTGAGTTTTCCGATGGAAGTGGTTATTCAATAGGATGTGGTTCAAAGCGCAACATATTTGGGGACGTAAAAGTTATGTTGTAGGAGTTTGAATATTCTTCGTTGGTAGGGTCTTGAGCGTAGTTGAGTTTTGAATCAAATTGCTCAGAAAGACGCGAAAGAGAATTAGCTAAATAGTTTCTCTTCCTAGGCCTATAACATCTTGTTCCCTCGTAATTTCCCCAATGGGTTTGCCACCCCAGCTGCTTGTGTGAGGGGTTCTTGGCTGTCCACTGGTACAACAATAGTTGGTGTTCGGTTATGATCATAAATTTATACCCTGCAAGAATTTGATCAAAGGGGGTTAAGGCATAGATAATTGAAAGTACCTCCTTATCAGTAGTTCTATAATTCATCTGTGAGTTGGTGAAGTTCCAGCTCTGCAATGCTACTGCCCTCGAAGTTTCAGGTGTGTCTTATTGTCCTACCCAAGCTTCTACCCCTGAGTCAGAGGCATCGGTATTGATCCATATCTTTTGTTCTCAGGTGTGGTTGATTGGTCTCATGACCTGGTTCTGTTTGGCAATCACCTTCAAAGTCTCGAGGCATTGAATATTTGGTGGTGGTGTCCCAACAAACTCCTCATTTCCTGTACCATCCACCTAGGGTTCTGTGATAGTGGCGATATGTGGTAGGAATTGGCTAATGTAGTTTACCAATTATAGGAACTCCTAAAGTTGCTTCTTAATCTTTAGTGTTTCCCACTCCTCAATCCTCTAGATCTTTTCAGGGGATACTCTAAGCTGCTTGTCCTCGATGAGGTGGCCTGATACTTGTAATTCTTTAGCAAAGAAGTCTAACTTCTTTCTGCTACTAAAGAATTCTGCTTTTTCTAACCTGTCACAGACCGCTCAATATTTTTCAAGTATTCAGACTCTGTATCGGAGAATATGTAGATTTCGTCGATGTATACCTATACAAATTCTGCTGGGTAGTTGGCCAGGGGGTTAGACATGATCCTCAAAAATGTTCCTAGTGCATGCATGTCTCCTGGTAACAAGACTTTACTGACAAAGCCTGCGAAGGGTGTTTTGAGGCATTTGTGTTTGGCGTCATCATGGTGAACTGTTAAGGGTAGTGGATTCTAAGGGCAAGCGAAACAAACTAGGCTTAAATATATCTTCGTAAACTGAGTTTATCTAGGAAGGCTTGTAGGTAAAGATTTTGGAGTAAAAACTTATGATATTGATAAGATCTCTTCTCCGTTGCTTGATGATAGCTAAAGCTCGGGAGGCACTCCGATATTTATATCCCTCGGCTGAGTGTTCGCGGACTACAACTGGTTTACATATAAGCAGGTGTTTTCTCCCTAACCTTCGTCTCTTAATCCGAGAGCGAACCCGCTTTTACCCTGAAACTTTCTCTTCCCTGCACAGCTGACGGTATGATTAGAGCTCCTGACTTCTCTCTGGGTGTGGACACAGTTAGTCTGAGTTGTCAACCTTCTTTCGGCTGTTAAGATATGGCCGCCCATTTTGGCATGTGCTAATAACTTCTTAGAACTCCAAAGGGCCTGCTTAGTTGTTGGCCGAGTCTGCTTTGTGCCGTCTTATCAGGCTCTGCAGCTGGCTTTCAGGATGACTAGTGTTCACGATCGGGCCAATACCTTCTCGTCTTCACTGTCTCTCCTTATCAACCTTTTCCGATAGGTTCGTTGACCTTATAGGCATCATGGTAGTGTCAGCGTACTCTCGGTGTGTATCGGAGTAGACTACTTCCAAGGAGCATTTATACCCATCTAGGACTACCCAGGCTCTCTTAACTTCAACAGGGTGTAACTCTGTGAGTTCTTCACAGAATCTATTCATTCCACTTCCAAGAGGTAGCCCTAGAGGCCCACATATATACCCTGGGGACACCATCCGGTCCGAGGTACAGCGACTACATATACGGGGTTACAAAATGTGTTCCAATTACTTGTTTTTCTTAGTAAACGAGTAACTACACAAGGTGACAGTGTCGACTACCAGGGCGAACGCCGCGGCTGCAGGGGGGTAATTGCCTGTGGAGGTTCAGATTCATTCAGTTTCTCCAAAAAGGTTATCTAATCCTATAGCGAGTTGTTTGTGCCTAACACGAGCTCCCTCCTCTGTGCGGTTTGGCCTGAATCGCTTTTTAAAAGTTACCCTCTCTTTAGCTAACCCATCAAAATAAGAATAAAAATAAAAATAAAAAATAAAAATAAAACCCCAAACTAAAACAATTCTGAAATTTAACAAGTCCCCTCTTGAACTCGACTTGGTTGGGTAAAAAACCTAACGCATTTGCGTGGCCACGTGAGGAAAACCTTTTCCAAGTCCTTCAACATCAGCCCGCTTTGGGATATCCGGATTCTCCCTATGAAATACCTCCACCAATTCCTGTTCATGCTCTAAGTGTTCTGGTGGTTCCAAAGTATTCTCATCTTCATAACAACCAGTCCACTTGACCAAATAACGTAACTCATGCATTTGTTGGTTACGACCTCCAACTCCCCAGGGATAAGAGATTATTTTACGCTTCGCGATTCTTTTGATTTCCCATTCAAAATCTGAATCGATTTCCTTTGCCTAGCGGGGATGTTTTTCCCTTGCTGGTCGATTAGATGTCCAATAGGGTTCCAACCATGATACATGATATATAGGATGGATCTTCCATCTTGGTGATATTTCTAGTTTGTAGGCACGCTGTCCCCTATTGTCCAATACCTTAAACGGTCAATACAGTTTAGGGCTAAGCTTGTTAGAGGGTCGCTTGGTGCGTATATTTTTTGCATTTAACATGACCAGGAACACAACCTTGATGTCTGGTTGCTGCTTAGCCTTTCAGTTGTAATATTTACTCAGATTTTCCCATGTTTGTTCCAAGGCTTTTATGGCCTGTTGGTATATTGTTTGCATCCAGTATGCATAGAGCTGGGCACCTGGATTTTGGGCTTCGCGTTCCTTCAACCATTGCGTTTGTGGATGGAATCCATAGTTGGTGTAACGGAATGCTACTATGTTTCTACTATTACTACTAACTTGATGTTGGTTATTACATATTTGGGTTTATGCCTGAAGAGCGCTACTATTTGGTTATCCCTTTTAACTTGGTTATGACTTCCAAACTGGTGATTCTTTCCTTGTTTCGCTTATCACTACCCCTCCTTGCTTCTACCTATTTGGGTATATCTATCCTCCTGCTATACCTACTGGATTTGTATAGTAGTAGCGATCTCTTGTTCCTTTCTGTTTGAATTCCATTACTTGTTTTGTTAGCACCATCCTGTCCCCTTTAACCCTCAGTTTTCGTAATATGGTTACCTAGTTATGCTTCCTCTATTAGCATGTTGTTGGACAGGATGTTTGGGCTTTTGTTTAGTTTTCCTAGCAACAATCTTTTGTATTTAAAGATACTGTAATCACTTAGGGATTCGGACTCAAAAGCCTCACAGGACTATCATCTTTAATACTACAAGTTGAACGGTCACTCTATTAGTTCCATACCTTTTACCTTGTCTATTGAAGACCTATCCATCGACGCTTCTCCCCCTATCCTTATTGTATCTTCAGAGTCCCTTTGGGATTCTCAAGATATTTGGGAGTAGGTTACATTTTTTGACCTAGACTCATGTATACCTTTGATCTCCGGCAAAGGACTTATAACCCTTCGCCTCCCTTGACCCTGCAGTACTTGTACACCTCCATGTTTCCAAGAAGGCCTTGAGCGGACTCCTGGCGAGACTAGCTCACCCTAGCTAGCAACAATTTCGCTTCCTAGAGATACCAGAAGGCACTTCACTAGAGTATCAGTAGCATCCTCCACAGGACCCCAAAGTCAAGCGCCAGTACCCCCACCTGCACCACCATCTAAGGAATCAGAACTATCTTCAGTAGATAGCAGCAGCAGAGAAGAAGAGGACCAAGACCAAGCCCAAGCTCCACACCAAGTCCTAGAACAAGTTCAAGAACAGCTCTACCAAGCAGTCTAATCCAAGAAAGAACCAAGCTCAGAATCAGAATCAGATCCAGGTCCAGAGGACGCTCCACCACTAGCACCAACAGCTTCGCTACCTAGACCACCCAATTTTCCAAGAGAACCCAGAGAACCATGCCCTGCACTAGACGATTTACCTAGTCCACCAAGTCCACCAAGCAATCCAAGCCCTGCACCCATCGCCATGTCAGTCCCCCCAGAGGAAAACAATTGTCCTAAATGGCCTGCACCATTTACATTTACAGAAGAAGGAAAAGATCGAGACCCATTGAGAATCAACTCATGGTTCAATATAGTCAATCGATACATCGCCAGCTTTGGCTTAACTGACGATGACCCTGAAGCCCTGGAATACTATGGAGCCTATTGCAGAGAAAAAGCTCTCAATAAATTCACCCAATATGAAGCATCCCAAGGAGGCCAAACAGTTGCTTGACTCAAACAGAAATTCGAGGCCTACTTCCATCCTTCCACTTCCACAGATAGCATCTATGAACAGTGGCTACAAGTCAAGCAAACTACGAGTGGAAAAACACGACAGATTACTGACACTGTAATCAAACTTGAAACCTTGAGAGACAGTCTCCACCCAGGAACAATTTCGGACCATTCAGCGAAGCAGAGACTCCTACATGACATGTATATCAAACTAAAGCGCGAAGTGAAACCACACATCACTTCAGATACCTCCTTTGACCAGCTAGTGGAGATAGCGGAAAAACGAGAGGCAATTGCCCCCTCTACAGGACTCAATGGAAATCCTCAAGGAAATGCAACATCCAATTCAGTTTCCCAACAAGCACCCAACCCCCCCCAGAATAACACTCATTGAAATCAACCAAGGTTCTCCAACAACACCTCGCAGCATCCAAGAGTATCCCAGGCAGAGAAGGATCGGTGCAGAAGAGACAATGACTGTTACTATTGTGAAAAACATGGACACTACTCCGATAACTGCTTTGAGAAGAAGAAGCATAGCAGCACCGAGCAGGGAGGAAATGGAGGCCCTGGTGGAACCAGGAGACCCCTAAATGTCAGATGAACATCCATACCCAGGAAGACGATCCTAATGCAAAGGAATCAGTCACAGTTACCACAAACCATGCAGGACCTAGTGGAACTCAATCCCAAGCCCTCGAAGCATACATCACAGTAAATGGCTACAAAACAAAGGCATTATTCGATACAGGAACCACAGGAGACAACTTGATATCAGGAAAGTTTGTTACCACCCCCCAAATCCCTACCAGAGACCACGAGACTCCAATCAACCTGAAGATGGCAGTTAAAGGATCACAATCAGCAATCAACCATGGTGCAAAGTCTGTCATTCAGATTGACAAGGAAAGCGGCGATATCTCTGACGCCCTAATCTGTTACCTGGACAACTATGATATCTTCATCGGAATGCCTTACCTTACTGCACAGCATGCTGTAATAGATTGCAGAAAATCTACAATCACCTTCCCTGACAAAGGAATCACCCTTACCTACAAGATAGCTACACATGCACGATTTTTAGCCATGAATGAAGAAGATGCCCCAGACTTCATTTCCAAATTTCCTACAGTATTCCCTGGCAAGAAAACAGTGGAATTACCACCCTTGAGAGATGTCAACCACCACATCCAGCTGAAAGACAAACTTTCAGACCATAATCCAAGATTCTTCACATTCCCTGACAAGATTATGCCAGCATACAGAGCATTAATCGAAGACTGGAAAGCCAAAGGAATCATTTACCCAACTGAGGCACACAACCTAGTCAACATATTCCCAAAGCTGAAACCCAATGGCAAAATCAGATAGCTTGCAGACCTTGTACCAAGGAAGGATATTACTATCAAGGACCAAGGAGCGATTCCCAACCAGGCTATGATACTCAGAACTGTTGCCAGAGCAAAGTTCAGATCCACCATTGACCTAGACAATTGGTTCATCCAAATTCGAGGTCTCCCCAGCAATGAGAAATACAACACCATCAAGACACCCGTAGGATCCATTGCATGCAGAGTTATACTGCAAGGAGATGCCTACGCCCCTGCTACAGCTATGAGAGTTATAGAGTTTGTCCTAAATGGATTTATTGGAAAATTCGTTTGGGCATACATGGATGACATTACTATCTACTCAGAAGAAAAATGAGGACCATATTTCCCACATCAGATCAGTCTTAGGAAGACTAAAGCAGCACTATATCAAAGCATCACCAGTCAAGTGCAAATTCTTCGCCACCAAGCTCTCACTCCTTGGACATATTATAGATAAGAGAGGAATTCATGCAAACCCAGAAAAAATTTGATTCATCCAAGACTGGCCATACCCAAATCGAAAAAGAATATTCAGACGTTTATTGGAGTTTTGATATATCATGCACAGTTCCTTCCACACCTTGCCTCTACCACAGCCACCTCTAGGACCTAATTTGCCAAGATGTGTTGGGATTGCGACCCCTGCATGAGGAAGCCTTCAAACAGGTTAAGTGCCGGGCCAAGGAGACAATTCCGGTCCGCCCCATCTCATATGAGACATCAGCTGATCCAATATGCCTCATTACTGACGCCTCTAAGGATGGATCAGGAGCATGGGTTGGCCAAGGTCCCTCCCATGAGAAAGCATACCTTGCCGCATTCAACAGCAGAAGGTTTGCATCAAGTCAGCTGCACTACCCTGTCCATGAATTGAAACTTTTGGCGATTGTGGATGCCCTAGAGGCATTCCATCCGATTCTATTTAGCACCAAGTTCACTGCTGTGTCTGACAACAAGGCACTATGCTTTTTCCTCAAGCAGACTAACCTACCTTACCGCCAAACTAAATGGTGGATGTTGCTGCAATCTTATGATTTCGATATCATACATAGACCTGGCAAAGACAAAGTCCTAGCAGATACAATATCAAGGATCAATGATGACACCCCAGCTGAAGAAGACCAAATACTCGAAGACCCTACAGTGTAGAATCCTATAAAGGCGGCCTCCTCCGCCATGAATTCTGTATCAAGGAACTACGTCAACATCGCCCATGGCCTAGACCTTTCTTCTGCCCTCACTCTTCAAGTAACGTCTCGCATTCTTACTCCTGAACACCACTCCATGTGGAACTCACATCATGGCACCAGCTCAAACCCCTCCAGCTCCCCAGAAGCGAGTCACTACTCAGATTCTGTTAAACAAGCCAGGGACAAAGAAGCAGATACCCACGAGGTTGCAACCAATACCATTCAAGGTTGTGAAATCGTCGAGACCTCCTCCTATCACAGCAACCCTCAAGAGTTATCCCTTGCCACAGTACTTATTGAGCGAGCTAAAGCTCAACTGTCTGATCTTGCGGCGAGAATTAACAATACTCTAAGAGATATGGACTAACCACTGCATCCAGATGCTATGACCAACTGCTTTAAATGAATCCATGATTCTATCACTCAATTGGAATCCCTTGCTGTAACTACCTCCGGAAATATCGCCCCCTACAGCAAACCTAATGACCCTGACCCTTAGCCCACATCAATCCCTCCTCGACCCCTAGTCATTGAACTGGACTGATTTCTTGAATCTAATAGACACAGGGCCATGCACTGGACTGCCTGTATCAGGAACAAATGCCAAACTCTCATGAATGGAAAGAATACAGGATACTTTCCCTCAGGATCTCGCGATATCCCTGGACCCTTACCTCTCTCCTCTTCCTCTAACTTTGTCTCCCCTCACCATCCTAAGCCCAGAGCAGCACACAGATGGGCTGTTCCTCCTCTCCTCCATGATGATGATGGCTACCCAGTCTTTTATATAGTTATTGATAAAACAAAAGAAAGAAAAATACTGGATATCGACCAAGGATGGGACCTACCTACCCCAGAAGCACCTGTCTATTATGAGGACTGTTTCTTTGATTAGCCCTCCTCACAGCTTGACCTTCGCACTTTTCAGCTTACCAACTACATGAAAGGAAAGTGGTACTCCAGCATTCGAAATGCGACCCATAATGACCCTCTCCTTGAGGTAGTTGCCAAGACTATACACCACCCTGACTGACCCTCATATGAAGGAACTCTCCTCAGAATGGGGAAGGATGACAGTAGAGACTTTCCTTATATCCCCTATGAAGCAAGCTATCAAGGTGCTAACATCAAGCGAAATTGTGCGCATCACCCATGAACAAATGACAGATATGGGTTGGCAGAAATGTTTTGAATATGCTTCACTACACTTCTACTAGCTCTCCATGAGGAACCATTTCAAATACTATATCCGCAGATGCCACCTATGCCAGCTCAACAAGCAACCTACCACTGTCCATAAAGGATCAGTAACCCCCCCCCCAGTCCCCAGGCATCCATTCTCGTCCCTTGCAATTGACTTTGCAGGACCCTTCCCTAGCGATTGCATGCTTGAACTTATCATGGTTGTCTTGGATCGATTCAGTGACTTTACCTCCCTCATACCAGTCTCTCAGAACATCACAGCTATCGAAACAGCACACACCCTCATTGTGCGAGTTTTCTCCATTCATGGTTTCCCTACCTCCTTAGTTTCTGACAGAGACCCTAAGTTTACCTCCCGCTTTTGGATACACCTTATGGCGAATCTTAATGTTAATATCAACATAGCTATAGCTTACCATCACCAGACCAATGGACTGACTGAGTGCAGAATTAGAACTGTTCGCCAATGCCTTAGGAACTATGTCAACCCTAAAGGAACCAAGTTGGTTCGCCACTTACCTCATGTTTAGACTGCAATCAATACCGCTCCTAGTGATAGCACAGAACTCTCCCCCTTCGAAATCACCTTTGGCAGACTACCAAACCTCCACCCAAGTGTCAGAGTTATCCCTACTTCACTTCCAGCAGCTGACGAGATTGCCTCCCAGATCAGGAAGAATCAACAACTTGCCTGAGATGCACTCAAGAGGGCCAGAGAACGCCAAACCACCTATAGAGAAAACAGAAGATAGGATTGACCCGCAATCATCCCTAACGAAATTTATGTTATCCACAAGTCAGTTTCCTATGTCGATAAGGTTGGAAGAAATCACAAACTAATAGGACCATGGTTAGGACCTCTCTCAATGAGCGAAGGACCTGACAGATATAACAACTACAAACTCATACTCCGTCCTGTGATAGCAGGAATCCACCCATGGATCCATCGCAGCCATCTTTGCCTTTACCTAAGACCCAACCCCTTCGCCTACACAGGAACACCTGAACCCATATCCAAAGAACCTATCAACATCAATGCCAGTGGACAAGAGCAATGGGAAATCGAAAAGATACTATAAGGTCGAATCAATTGCAGAAAGAGTCAGTTCTTGATCCATTGGAAAGGCTTTGACGAAATTGAAGCAACATGGGAACCCCTCTACAACCTTGACAGCGCCAGCACCCTTATCAGATCCTACTGGTTCGATACCTACAATGAATCTATAGCTTTCAGACTCCATTGGTCCCTTGGCGAGACTTTCTGTGCCTGGGCACTTCAGAAGCCAGACTATGCCCTCCTCTCACCTGAGCTTGACCCTGACAGATTTTGGAAACCCCTTCAAGACTCAGACTACTCAGAATCTGGTACCAGCACAACTCTCTCCACCTTGCACAAATCTGAGATAGAAGGCTAACTGCATTATGGTATTATATTCGCTACTATGGGGCTAATAAAGGTGTAAGGTCCTGACACCAGTGATGGATATATGTTTACTGATTAAGTGATATGTTTTGAAACTGAGTGGAATGCTTCAAAGGCGGGTTGATTATTAAGCCCTAGAGGATATTCCTTATTGGTTTCTTTGTTTTATTTCTTTTAAGGGGAATATAATGGAATCCTACTATGTTTCTACTATTACTACTAACTTGATGTTGGTTATTCCTTATTTGGATTTATGCCTGATAAGCGCTACTATTTGGTTGTCCCTTCCTACTTGGTTATGACTTCCAAACTTGTTATTCTTTGCTTGTTTGGCTGATCAGTACCAGTCCTTGCTGCTAACTATTGGGATATCGCTATCCTCCTGCTATACCTACTGGTTTTGGAATGTAGTAGCGATCTCTTGTTCCTTTCAGTTTGGATTCCATTACTTGTTTAGTTAGCTCCATCCTGTCGCTTTTAACCCTCTGTTTTCGGATTATGGTTACCTTGTTATGCTTACTCTCTTAGCATATTGTTAGACTGGATGTTTGTGCTTTTGTTTAGTTTTCCAAACTACAATCTTTTGTATTTAAAGAGCCTGCAATCCCTTAAGGATTCGGACTCTCAAGCCTCACTAGACTATCATCTTTAATACTACAAGTTGAACGGTTACTCTATTAGTTCCATACCTTTTACCTTGTCTATTGAAGACCTATTCATCGACGCTTCTCCCCCTATGCTTATAGTATCTCCAGAGTCCCTTTGGGATTCTCGAGATACATGGGAGTAGGTTAGTGTTGGCGTAGAATGGTGACATGCCATTCGCACTCGTTACCGAATTTTTGTAGGCATGCTCAACTAGTGGGAACAACTGGTACCAGTCCGTTTGATCATAATTGACAAAGTGTCTGAGGTATCCTTCCAGCACTTGGTTGGTCCTCTCCGTTTGTCCATCACTTTGCGTGTGGTAGGCAGTTGACATCTTTTGTTTATCCGTAAGGTTTTGCATAGGGATTCCCAGAATTCTCCGGAGAACTTTGCATCCATGTCGGAGATAATCTCTGCTGGAAGTCCATGTAGCTTCTAGACTTTCCTCAAGAATATGTTTTCAACCTGTCTTGCAGTTGCATTACTTTCCAGACCCATAAAGTGAACCATCTAGGTAAACTGATCCACGACTACCATAATATGTGTTCTTCCTTGTGATTCTGGTAGTTGTGTGATGAAGTCGGTCGATATAGATGACTAGGCTACGAACTGAACTTCTAGAGGGTTCAGCAGAATGAACCGCGCATGTCCTGAGGATTTATTATGTTGACATTCATCCCATGACCGTACATAGTCATTTATCCACGCTGTCAGCCCTCTCTACTAAATATCTCTGGTAACAATTTCCAGAGTCTTCTGTGTTCCAAAGTGTCCAGCTACCTTAGAGTCGTGGCAACCTTTAGCTATTGTTGTCTGCGGCTGTTTGTTTTCTGGACAATATAAGCGATTTTTATAGTATATCAGTCCTTCAGTTACTGGCCAGTGACTTGGTAATGGTTTGCCCTCATTGGTTAACTTTTCCAATTCCTGCTTGCGTTCCTGCCAGTCTTGATCGTTCTGGCCTGCCTCTATGATCGTTTTTAATAATATATTATCAAATTTGCTAATATCGACCTTGTACATTATAGCATTAGGAATTAGGAGTATTCCTTTGTCTTGTCTTGGTTGATGGTCTATTTCATCAAGAAACTCATTTTTGGCCTGGTCCGCTTGTGAGTATGCGACCACTACCTGGGTCTTTATTGCACCTGATTGTCTGGGTGATACATCCTTACTTCCAAATCCGCCTTTGCCCCTTGGAGTTTCTTCTAGTTCGTCAACTTCTATCGCTTCAGCCATGTGTATGTTCCTAATGATCATTTGTGCCATTTGGTCCCCTTTGCGAACCTGGCAATCTTGATTTCCATGGTTCATTATGATAACCTTGACTTCTCTGGTGTAAGCAGAGTCGCTTACTTCTCCTCCAATGCTCATACGAAATTTGGCATGCATTCCACTGCGTGGTGCCAACCATAGGTATGTTCCCTTTGGCAATCTGACGGAAATTCCAATTTCCACCAACCTTTGTTCTTTGGCCGGAATTATAAAGTACTCTAGTACGTACAGGTCATGTCTGGCTGCTAGTCGGGACCCTTTCGTCGGCATTGGTGCTTTTGGAGTTAGCAATTTTATTCACAAGGAACCTGTAGACTCTGTGCCAATTATTCTTTCCTCACTTTCTGGCTGCTTTAACTGCACCAGTGTGATTTGGAAGTAGGAAGGCTTGAGTATTGACTGTACGCTATACGCAGCTCCCTCCTCGGGCCAGTACTCTGGCCACCGCCTTAGTGCATCTGGCTTTCCGCCTTATTTTCCCAGTCGGTAGACAATCTTGAAATTGTAGTTCGCCAGTTGCAGAGCCCATCGTATCTGCCTTGGATTCCATACCTTTGTTGTAAGGAAGTTCTGTAGATTCTGGTTATCAGTGTAGACAGTCAGGGGTTTTTCTGTTCCGACCAGGTACTGTTCCCACTCTTTAAATGCTTCCATAATCGGCAATATTTCCTTATCATGGATCTCATAATTTCGCTCTGCTGGGCTCAGCTTGCGTGAGTGGAAGGCCACTGGAGGTAGCTTTTTGTCTTTAAACTATAAGAGGACGCAACCTAGTGCAAAATGGCTAGCATCTGATTCCACATTTGTTTCTCTGACAGGGTAGAAATGACTGAGTATAGGGGCGGAGATGAATCTTTTGTTAAGTTCTTCAAATGCCCTATCTTGTTCCGGCCCCCAGCTGAATTCTGGGGTCACCCTTAAACTTTTCAGTTATTGGTTTGCAGATTTTGGAGAAATCCTTAATGAAACATCAGTAAAAATTCGCAGAGCCAATGAATATTTCCACCTCTTAGACAGACCTTGGTGCCTTCTGATTTTTTATGCTCTCGACCTATCTTTCACTCATGGTGCCTCCATTAATTGCCACAATATAACCCAAATACTCCACTGTTTTGACGTGAAAAACTGACTTGGTGGTCGATA
Source organism: Tuber calosporum (assembly GCA_003316355.1). Taxonomy (NCBI): domain Eukaryota; kingdom Fungi; phylum Ascomycota; class Pezizomycetes; order Pezizales; family Tuberaceae; genus Tuber; species Tuber calosporum. The sequence continues at coordinate 19,569 of QFET01005918.1, read as the reverse complement.
CCACTAGATCAAATTCTTTCAATAGAGAGAGTACCTTCTTGACCAAGTCGACGTGTTCTTTCTCTATCTTGGAGTAAATTAGGATATTGTCTAGGTATACTAGCACTCCATGATCTAAAAATTCACGTAGAATTTTATTCATCATGGCCTAGAATGTGGCCGGCGAGTTTTCCAGCCCGAATGGCATCACTTTGTATTCAAAGTGGCCATATCGGGGCCGGAATGCTGTTTTCTACTCCTCTCCTTCCTTTATTCTCTGGAGGTGATAGCTATCTTTTAAGTACGGCTTAGTGAATATTTAGGCACCAGCTACCCGGTCACGGTGCTCGCTCATTAGAGGTAGCCGATATTTGTGGACCACTGTTAGCTTATTCAGCAGTCGGTTGTCCACACATAGCCTCATTGAACCGTCAGGTTTAGGGATAAATAAATTAAAGCCCCTGCAGGAGATTTCATTTCCACGATTTTCCCTAGATCCTGCATTTTCTGTAGTGATTTGCTAGGCAAATCCAGCTGGAGGGCTGACATAGGATATATCAGGCCCCATGGCGGTACTGAGCCGGGTATCAACTCAATGGCGTGGTCAAACGTTCTTCTTCCGGCTGGTTTCTCTGCCGTTTCTGGTGCAAAAACCCTCTTGAATTCATGGTATTCCAGAGGTATTTACTGGATCTACTTTGACTCTGGAGTGGGTGCTATTTCGATTCTTCCAATATATTGTGCTTCAGGGTTGTAGGCCACGGTCTCGTCCATTTCAAATATCAGGTATATACCTTCATCATTAATAAGACTTTGGCATTTCTAGTCTTTAAATGTCCATGTTTGAGCATCCACAATGTGCGTTATTGGATATTCTGTAGGCTACCATCCAAATAGGATGATAAGGTCATATTTGCCAGCATTGAGAATTTCGCAAGAAATGTGAGATCGGTATGCCTTGCTCCCAATCTCCAAGAGAATAGGATGTGTGTAGTGTTTTCCCCCATTTGCTACTGTGGTTCGTTCAAAGGTGTAAGTGTTCAAGCTATTTGTACGTGTATGGTATGGTAGGTGATGTTGATTAACCAGTTCTTGGTTAATTAGGAATATATTAGCCCCAGAGTCTAATAGAACACGAATCGGGATCCGTTCTCAATTTGCTTCAATAGTTGCCCTCCCTTTTGTGCATGAATAATAAGGCGGGGCAGGTTCTTCAGTTTTATTTCTTTTATTGGGCCGCTAGGGGCCTGTGCAGGTCTTTTGTATGACATTTTCAATGATGTGGTAACTTAGGGTGTTTGTTACCATGCCCGCACAGTTTCAGCTATATAAGCCTCCTCAGACAAACAAAAAATCTCTGTCTTTGGTGTACTGGGCAGCCTACTACTAGCGGTCTTTACCACTTGCCAAAGGTTTCCCATACAGCTGCCATTTGCCCTGCCTAACTGGAGCCAAACTTGTATTATTAGGTTGTATTCAGGGGATTCTTCATGCATCGCCTCGATTACCCCATAGGTCTATCGTGCCTATTCTGTCTACAAAGCCGGAGGTCAGGTTGGAGACGGATTTACCACACTCGATTTAGCGAGTAGATTAGGTACCCCTAGTTCCTCATTCTCTTCCAACTTCATTTTTCTTGATGTCAGGAATTCTGTTCTATTTCTATAACTATTTCCATGCCCAGCCGACCGGTTATATATTTCGTTCCTGGAATGCTTCTCATGATCCAGTCTTGACTGATTGCCCCTTGTCATTCTTCAGAAGTCCCTAGTCACCACTGGTCTGTCCACTCTTCCTTGGATCATTTGCATGAATTTAGAGCTTTATAAGGACCCGGGTTTATATAACTGTCTTCCGTACTCAAGTTCGATATATATCACGTGTTGCGCTCCGCTTTCTTCCTTTTAAGTTTCAGGTTCCCAGAGTAAGTCCCTAACTAGCACAAGCCGCCGTCCAATTAATCGCTTCTTGCTCGCCTGTCATTCCTAGGTATGCGATACTCCCATAATTCTGGATTGCATTTCCTGACTCACGCTTTGTTTTTGATTTTCCCACGGAGAAGCGCGGAATACCTGCTAGTAGGACCTTACTGAGGTCGTGTTCCCTTGTTGATTTCAGTTTCGGTATGGGGTCCATAACCGAGTTCCCGGTCACCGTCACTGCCAGTGCCTGAAAACCTCTTTTTTGGTTTCATCCATGTCATCCAGTTCCCAAATTCTGGGCTGGTTGACATGGTTCACCCTGGTTGTGGGTGCAGTTTGCCCCTTTGTTATCTGGGGTCGTCGATATTAGGGTTTGAAATTTGCCCGTTTTTGTCCTATAACCGATAACTGGTCCTGTTTCCTGCAAAACCTCCAAGTATGGTTGGCCAACGTGCAACGGGTGAATTGATTGGCTTTCTTTCGATCTACGATTTTGTCCCTAGGGATTCCTTTATGAGCTTCAACCCAATTTGTGTGCTCAATCATTCCTTCAGCGCGGGCTTTTTTCCCTTTTTCTGCTTGTTTTTTCAATTTGTAGGTAGCCTTTTCAGCTGCTGTCTAGGTTTTTCAGTTTTTATGTCCAGCAGTGGTCTTGCTAGATTTTGATTCATCCTCAAGTTTTCTGTTTTAGGAGTCATTTTTTCCAAGGTCGTTTTTTCTCAATAGACCTTGTTGTTCTTTGGACAATTCTGCCGCTTTTGTAACCCTGTGGAGTGCCTTTATCAATTCGCTATCCAAGTCATCATTTTCATGTGATAGCATAGCATTGGTGCATTAGGAAGTTGCCGCTGAATTATAGTTCTCCACGCGATACCAGAATCCTCTGCCTCGATATTGTCGTTTTCCTTGGTGAGGAGATACTTCTCTATATCCCCTGTATACCGGAACTTATCCAGCTCGGCTAAGGCTTCTTGTGCCTTATGCAGTACTGAGAATCGTTCTGTAACTTCGGCTCGGAAAGTGATCTAGAAATCATAACCCTCATGTTTTAGGATTCCGAGGTCCACAGTCATTTTCTTGCAATATGTTATCGAGGAAGGTGCTACCTTGCTTCCTTCCATTCTTTCTAACGCATACTTGATGCGTTCCTCATCGTTTTCCCATTGCCATGGGTTTCTCCCAAAGTAGTCCTCGCAATTTAAAAACCATACTTGCATATCCTGAGTAGGCTTTAATCTCAAATTTGAATGGTGGATCCGCTTAGCGGCGGTTAGTCCTAGACAATGCTTGCCCCAGTCATTCAACCCATGCATATGCTTTGGATTCGAACTATCGGGAGGTCAAGGTTCTTACTGATGCCTCACTACCTCATCATGAGGGGCCACCTCCTTCTTCAGACCCCGGGTTATCCTCACCCAGGTTGGGTGCATTCGCCGGAGGGGGCGGCGATGGTTCTTTTCCACTATTTCCATTTCCATCTCGTCGATCCACTGCCTTTCCTTTGTCTCTTCGGGGAATGAAACGAAACTCTTCTCCGTCATCAGTTGTGGTCCGTTTTTCCAAACCCGGATTTTCCACTGGCTGTGGTGCCACTGTTTCCCACACACTAGGTGGGTTCCTCGCAACTTGTGGTTACATCAAAGTTTCATTCATCCGAGTCAACATTCGATTAAGTTGCTCTAATGCCTCATTCTGCCTGTCCACATAGGCCTCCCTTTCCAACTTCTCCTGTTCAAGGCCCTGGTGCAGTCCACGTAGCTTCTGCCTTGTCCGCTATAATTCTTTTTGTGCGGCCATTTGTCTTTATCCGAGTTCTGCTTTTTGCCTTGCCAACGCCGGTTCTAACATGCAGTCTCGATCCAGCGCCTCTTGTCCTGTTGCTCCAAGGTTAGCGTGAAGCTGGGTACTAACCGCTTCAGGATGTGTAGCCCGTTCTTCCTGCGCCCTCTACTTCGCTTGCGACCGTTTCTGGTTGTATCTTGAAGTGCGGTAGTTTCTCTTGCTAACATTTCGAGTGCCGGATTGACTTGTTTCAACTTTTCGCAAATGATTTGTTCCCCAGGGGATATCCGTAGTGCATGGTGCTGTAGGTGGTTCGCCTGATCCTGAGCTAGACCAGATAGTTCAGGGTAGGCCAGATGTTGTATATCATCCGATTCCTAAAGGGTACAGGCGAAGTAGTTAGTTGCCTGGTTTATGCGATTTCCTAATCTTTCCATAGCTGGATTTCTGGCTTCGGGGGGACGGGGAGTGCTTGATAGAGTTCCTGGGGCTCGCTTTCTGGCCCCACATGGTTGTGAAGAGTGGTGGAGTGCCTAAGGTGACCTGGAGCGTCCGGCTGCTTGGTCACTTCCAACCAGAGACACTTCTTCTATGTCAGACATGGCTTTGTCTGTGTCGACAGTCAATTGTTGTGCAATTTCGTTCTTTTGGGACTCTGGATGTTTTCCGAGTCTACAAAGAGATAGGGTAAAGGAGGGAGAAGTAAGGCTGAAAGAACTGCAGGTTCCTTCTTCTTCAGTAATGTGGTCTTGGAACGGTTTCCAAAGGCAGGTGGGACCGTAGAGGTGTTGGTAGATTTCTTGGATATCTGATTTGGTAGGAATGAGTAAGGGATCAGGGAACCAGGAGGGTTCCTGAGGTATAACTTGGAGGTGTCCAGGAGTCAGGTAAAGAGTTCTGGTAACAACGAGAAATATCAATATACAGTTAAGGGTAGTCGATTCTAAGGGCAAGGGAATCGAACTAGGCTTAAATCTATTTTTGTAAACAGAGATTGTCTCGGAAGGCTCGTAGGTAAAGATTTTTGAGAAAAAACTTATGATATTGATAAGATCTCTTCTCCGTTGCCTGATGATGGCTAAAGGTCGGAAGAAACTTCAATATTTATATCACGCGTCTGACTGTTCGCGGACTACAACTGCTTCACATCTCTAGAGGTATTTTCTCCCCAACCTTCGTCTCTTAATCCTTGAGCCAACCTGCTTTGAGCCTGAATCTTTCTCTTCCCCGCACAGCTGATGTTATGATCAGAGCTCCTAACTTCTGTGAGAGTGTGGACCCTCTTAGTCTGAGTCGTCAACCTTATTTCGGCTATTAAGATATGGCCGCCCATTTTGGAACGAGCCAATGACTAATTAGAACTCCAATGGCCCAGCTTGGTTGTTGGCCGAGTCTACTTCATGCTCTTTTATCCGGCCCTGCAGCTGGCTTTCCGGATTACTAGTCTTCACGATTGGGCCAATATCTTCTCGTCTTCATTGCGTCTCCTTGTCAACTTGTTCCGATAGGTTCGTTGACCTTATAGGCATCATGGGGGCGTTAGTGTACTCTTAGTGTGTATCGCAGTAGCCTAATTCAAGAGCGTATTCATACTCATCTAGGATTACCCGGTCTCTCTTAACTTCAAGGGGGTGTAACTCTGCGTGTTCTTAACGGAATTGCTTTGTTCCACTTCACAGATGTAGCCAGATAGGCCCCCTCATATACCCTGCATTCAGCATCCGGTCAGATGGAACGAGACGACGTATACGGGGTTACAAGATGTGTTCCAATATCTCGCTTTTCTTAGTAAACAAGCAAGTCATCAAGGTGGCAGTGTCGACTCCTCGGGTGAACGCCGGTGCCGCAGTGGGGTAATAGCACTTGGAGGTTCGGATTCATGCAGTTTCTCCAGAAAAGTTATGTAATCCTCTTGGGAGTCGTTTGTGCCTAAGATGAACACTGGTTTGGAAGTAGTTATCGCTTAGATCTATATTGCCCCTGTATCGGGCCCATCCTAATGCATTGTGTAGTCTCCTCTGGTCCATAATAGGTTCATCATCCCTTTGAGATTTGTCTTTTATAGCCGTAAGGTCTGCTAGATATCTGATCCTGCCATCTGTCTTACCTTTGACTAACACAAACATAGGTGATGCTCGTGGCTCTTCTGCTCTTACGATAACTCCATCCCTCTGTTTCTGGTCCAGCCATAGCTTGAGTCGAATCTCCTACTTCTCTGATACTAAGTATATTGGCATCTCTTTCAGATTCTCTCCATCCTTAAATCTGATTCACTGTTTGATCTTCCTTAAAAGTGTTAACCTTTCAACAATCAGATCTGGGTATACCAACAGGTACTGTTCCATTATTTCTTCTCTACTTGTTACAGCTGCTCGAATTCTGGCACTAGTTGGTGTCCAATTGACTCATATCTTATGGTCAGGAAAGTGAATCCTCAGCTTTCCACATTCGACTGATGCCTTATTTCATGATAGGAATGGCATTCCCATCAATTCATTGTTCTTGACTAAGTTCCCCTCCATCATTCGTTTTTCTAGTAGTTTTCATCTTCCCAATCACTATGCTGACATTGTATTATTTCTGGAATTCTGAGCGTGACCCATTCATAGCTATATGAATGGTTGCAGGAGTTCCCATTTTGGTAAATGGAATTCCATGTGTAGTGACAAATGTTGCGCACAATAGGTCTGCCCCATGAATTCATGTATCAAATAGGCCTCTCGCTTGTTTGCCACTAATCAGGAACGCTCCTTCCAATGCTGTATTACTCTTATCACCCTTGGGTAGGGTGTTCTCAGCTGATGCATTGGTCTCGACTTCCTGGGCGTTGCCATATCCTTCATCTTCACTGATAGCTTCTTCAATTTGATTCGGTGATGTTTCCTTCTCATGTGTCTTGCCTTTGCCTCTGTCGCTTTTGTTGGGACAATCCTTTTCCATATGTCCTTTACGCCGCAGGTAAAGAATGCTCCTTTTTCCCAAGGAGTCTTAGATTTGCTTGTTTCCTTTTTCTTACTTTGAGCTTTGTTGTCCTTTTTGTAGTTGTCATCCTTGTATCGCTCCTTCTACTTATCCTTTCTATAAGCCCCTGTATTATGGAGAATTGTATCGGCTCTCTATGTATAGGCTATTGTGGTCTTGATTGATTCACTAGAATCATACCATGCTTCGACATCTCGCCTTAGTCTTGTGTGTCAATATTGAAAGAACCATGGTAAGATAGAATATTCGGAAATGGTACCCTCTGATACTTGTGACCAGAACACCAACAGGTCTGTAGCCACTATGGTGATTTACCGCGTTTTCCAATTCTTCACTTGCTCAATCTCATAGAATTATTTGTAGAAGTCAACCTTCTGCCTTGATGACTCGAATCGTTCTCTTCACCTGTCGATAAGCTGATCCCTAGACAAGTCTACGTCATAGTTTTCTACCGCCTAGGAAGCTACTTCCTGAGCTCTTCCTTCTGTGTACAATATCCAATAGTTTCCCGCTTCGTCTGTTTTGGAGTTGAAAATATGTAGTCCATGGTATAACTGGACTGACTGGTACCAACAATTGAACACTTCTGGATAAAGGTTTTCTCTTTCACCATGGAACTTCTGTGGTGTAGGAAACTTGATGCTAATACTCGCTGAAGTTTCTGGTGATGGCACACTCGCGACTGGCGCATTACCAGCTCCTGGATTCGACATGTCGTCAGAATAACTAGATCTATCACATTTCTCTTCACTGTCTGAGCTGCTTGAATCGACCTTGGGTGCTGCTGCTTGCTTCCCCTTCAATCCCTTTGGCATACCGGGAAACTCATCTGGAGTTCTCGGCTTCTCTTTGGCTAGTTCTTTCACCGATTCTGCTAGCAATTGCTTTGCTTGGTCTCGTGATAACTATCTCCTACTTCCTCTACTTTGAAGCTGGATACCATTAATTGTTCGCCTTTGGTGCTCTGACTGCCTTTCTTTTTGTTAAGTTCCTGTCACAGGATTTGCTTACCTGACCTAGTATGAAATCTCTCGTAACCTGTTTTGGGCACCTGCTTGCAAGCCTGAGGCTTCATAACCTATGCCTGATCCTAACTCAACTACTTGTTGAAGTTAAAAAAATGTGAAACTTCCCTAAGTGTCTCAGGCAGCAAGGGGAATGCGCCACAGTGTGATATTACTTTAGTACCTCCGATCCCAAACCGTCAGGACTTCAAGTTCTTATTACTACTGGATATCTTGATAGATTGTTAAACAGCTATCGATTACTATATGGCCAGCCTTGATAAGTCTTAGACTTACTTGCTGTGGTTTTGTATCAACTGAATTGAAGTAACTGCTTAAGCAAGTTTATTGAAAACTCTGTCTGTCGAAGTCGGCCCTGTCTATGCTCCAGTGGGGGATCCTTAAATACAAGATCTTGTTTTTCCAAAGCTTTCCCTATCCTTCCCTTTGAAATCCAATCAACAGATCTAACTAAGCTCCAGTTGTAAAGTCCTTCAATAAAACAAAAGCCTCATGTACCTAAACGGCACTGCAAACACAACTGGTATCATCCCGATAAACAAAATAAAACATAAAACATATTGGGTACCAGCCTGATACAGAAACCCAACCTAAAATAAACTAATTATCAATCAATACTTGAAACCAATCATAAAACAAATTAACCCCTTAATAGTCCTGCTAGTTTCTGTTAGCCTTATTAGCCTTAAGTATATTAACCAATACCGGTTACACTAAGACTATCTTGTTCACCAAGCAATCCAAGTCTTGCACCCACCACTGTGTCTGTCCTACCACAAGGAAACAAGCACCTTAACTGGCCTGCATCATTTATCTTTACAAGAGAGTAAAAGATATAGACACAGAGATAATCAACTTATAGTTTAATACAGTCAATCAATACATTACCTGCTATAGCACAATAGATGATCCCCCTAGAGCACTCCGATACCATGAAGCCTATAGCAGAGATATCATACATATTAAAACTGCAAAGTTTGAACCATCTTAAGAAAACTACATAGTCACAGGACTCAAATTCAAATTCAAGGCAAATCACCCTCAATTAATATCTACAGATACGGTAATCAGTTTTGAAACCTTAAGCGAGAGTTACCTACGATGCATTATTTCAGACTATCAGGCCAATTAGAGATTTATAGGTACTATAGCTAACCAGGTAGTATAAGTGGAATCATATATCACTTCTGCGACCTTGTGTGACTAGCTTAGAGTAATAGCAGAAAAGTAAGATACAATTGCCAACTCTACAAGACTTTATGGAAATCAAAATCATCATGGAAATATAACATTGAATGCAGTTTCCCAACAAGCACCTAAGAGTACATAAAATTGCACCTAGAGATCCTAACTAACATTCTCCGACTAACATTCCCCAAAAACCCCTCACAGTATCCAAGATTCACTTGCTGCAAAGGACAGATGTGGAAGAGATAATAATAGTACTATTGTTGGAAATATGCACACTAAATTGATAAAGGTTTGGTGGAGGACAATCATAGGAGAACTCTGCAGTAAGGAAATACAGGCCCTAGTGGATCCAGGACACCCAGGAATGTCAGAAGAACAGACTACATCTAGGAAGACAATTACCACACTGCAGAGTCAGTTACATTATTCATAAACTATTCGGGACTAACTGGTACCCTATCCCGAGTCCTAAAAGCATCCAATACTGTCAATTCTCATATGGCGAAAACACTATTCGATACTAGTACTACACGACACCACCTAATATGAAAGTTTACTACTACCTACTAAATCACAGCTTGAGATCTCAAAGCTCGATCAACCTGAAAATCCTAGTTACAATTTCATACTCATCTATAATCTATATAATAAAGCCTGTCATACAGATAGAATAACAATGTGATAATATCAGTAAAGCCATAGACTGTCCCTTTGACAACATTAATATGTTATTAGGAATGCCTTCCCTTACTGCTCACTATGCTATACTAGAATGTAGAAAGTATGTTAACATTAACAGTATCTCTGACAAAGGAATAACCTTGACCTGCAAGATGGCAGCAGATAAATAATTTTTAGCCAAGAATGAAGGAGATGCTCTAAACTTTATTTCCAGGTTCCCTATAGTATTCTCCATCAAGAAAGGAGTAGAATTATGACCTTTGAGGAATACTAACTATTACAAATAGTTGAAAGATACAATTTCAAACCATACCTAAAGATTCTTCTTATTCTCTAAGAAAATTACACTTGCATACATGGCATTATTTTGTGACTTGAAAACAAAAGGAATCATGTACCAAAGTGAGGCACAAAAGTCACTCTCTAAATTCCCTAATCTGAAACACAATCCTGGAAGTAATCTAGTTGTAGACCTATTTGTAACGCCTCCCAGAGTGTATCAGGACCAAGAGGAATGCATCAGGGCAAGGTATAACGATAGTAACTCAGATCCCAAACTGTTGGGACTTCAGGTAAGTACTACTACTGGAGATCTCAATAAGTTGTTTAACAGCTGTCAATTACTATATCGCCAGCCTCGCTAAGTCCTAGACTTACTTGCTGTGGTTTCCTGCCTACTGAAAAGAAGTAACTGCTCAACCAAGTATATTGAAAAACTCGGTCTGCCGAAGTCTGCCCTGACTATGCTCCAGAGGGGCAGTCTTTAAATACATGATCTCGCTTTTCCAACGCTTTCCATCTTCTTACATTTGATTTCCAATCAATGGACATAACCAAGCTCCGCTTGTAAAGTCCTCCAATCAAACAAATGCCTCATGCACCTAATCGGTGCAGTAAATAAAATATATATCATCCCGATACATAAAACAAAACATAAAACATCACGGGTATCAGCCTGATACATGATACCCAACATAAAACCAACTAAGTATCAAACTATACTTGAAACCAATTATAAAACAACTAACCCCTTAATAGCCCTACTAGTGTCCATTAGCCTTGTCAGCCTTAACAATAGTAACCAATACGGGTTACAACCCAGAAATAAAACAACTGTTTCCTAAAACAAAAACCAAATAACAAATTCCCTGATATCAATATCCTAATTAAAACCAAGTTCTAATAACCTTGCCATCATCTGAGACTCCAGAGTTGTCATAGTCACTTACCAAGTAGGGTTTCAATAATCAAGCATCCACCTTTCCTGCATCTGCAAACTCCACGTATACTGGTGTCTTTAGCGTGAATCCGATCTCGATATATTCTGTAATGATAGGGAATTCATCGCCTGGACAATTGTCTGTCCACCATTCCTGGACAAGGTTCATAGCGTTCTCTGATCCTTCGACAGGCGCCCAGCTGTTCTCAGAATCTGCATAACCTTTCCACTTAATAAGGAACTGGTTCCGTCTATAGTGCTGGGGGTGTAACGGGGGCACCCTATAGGAAGATGGATCCTAAGGTTGCGACCGCACCAAAAGACTCAACACAAAGTTCACAGAAGGTAAAGATAAAATAATTGAATCAAATTATAAAACTTAATATCGTTAAGCCAGAGCTACACACAATTCAAGTCTTCTCGAGAGGATAGTTGGTTATCAGAGTAGAGTGCCGTTCGCGTTTACTGAACTAGAATTATAAAGCCAACGACACCCATGCCTACTCTGACCATTAAGAGAGCTCCCTTCTCCATTCAGGGATCATCTGACACATGGCCCTTCCGGAATTAACTTCAGGGCCGGTGGATCGCTCGGGTAAGTTGAGTCCGTTCAATCATAGAGGTTTTCTGCAATGCATTTTGATTATGCCTGCAGGAGAGAAAAACCTTTCCGATGGCTGTCTTGTCAATGGCCAAATGACAATCCGACTTTGGACCCAAACCTAGGTATGAGACTCAGTAGCCCTATGGCTTTTTCCTTCTATGCAAGCACTGCAGTCAACTGTGTCTACTTGGCCTATCGGCAGCTTTTCTTGTGACTGCATAGCTCCCCCAGTAAGTGTCTTTACTGAGTTGGGTAATTTGGCGCTACCTATAGCCAACCGTTCAGGGATCACCTTAGCCGTGATAAGACTGAATGCCTCTTAGAGTCCTGTAACGTCCCTCAGTAATGGTATAGCGCCTGGGCTATAGTTGTGTAAGTAGTAGAGTTTTATCCGGACAAACTTCCGTATATCCTCCACTCTCAGATAGCTATTCCGGGTGACCCCCATACATCCCATAGGGATTATAGGCACCTAGAGTACCCATGGAAGGCCATCTGATGTCAATACTAACAACTTGCCCGGGTCGGCCGTCGCCCACCCCTATAGATATCCTGCGGACAGCATCTGGTCGGAAAGGACGGCAGTTATGTATACTGGGTTACGCTGCCACCTTTGATTGCTCAGTTTTGTTAGGCTTTTACCAACTGTCACCCTTTCCCACCCGTCGCAAGGGGCGAACGTGGGAGCCGCAAGGGGGTGTTGGACACGCCAAAATCACTCAAACGACCCTGGGGGTACTTGTAGTAGGATTTCACGTCTCGCGTAACGTTAGGGGACGGTAACTTGAGGTCCACGATTTCACCCGCGATCCCCAAGGTAGGGTAACTGGGCCCTATCATGGTGCAAATCGCTGTGGAACTCTGTGTAAGGCCCCTTGGCGTCACCAGAAGGTTAGGCGTAACTGACCTATTTGTTACACGCGATTCCACGAGCTAGAAACACCTGGTTACGCGAATGTAGCACGCCCCGCGGCGTCTACACTGCTTACCATGTTTTCATAGGGCTCCCTGTTACGCTGCCTAGGTGGTTACCCTGCCTAGGTGGTTACCCTGCCTAACTGACGAGATGGGTTACCCTATCTAAAGGGTTACCCTGCCTAACTATGCTTCCGGGTTACCCTACTCAAGAGGGTTACCCTGCCTGACTGTAGCTCCGGGTTACCCTGTCTAGCGGAGTTACCCTACCTAAGTGTGCACCAAGGTTACCCGGCCTTGCTGGGTTATCCTATCTAACTAGGTACCTAAGTGCCCTTTCTTCTTGAAAGTGTTACAAACCTATCCTTAGTCTGCCGGAAAAGGCACACTATCTTCTTTAACAGCAACAGGAAACGATATGTACCGCTCCTCTTACCGCTCTTCAGGTCTCGTAGCCTTATGTCGCCTAGGGAACGCTGAGTCCTCTCACTCCTAGCACTTGCGACTGCTTCCTAGCGATATATTCTCTGAATCACCTTTCGGTCGGTGATGTAAACGGATGGTCGTAATAAGAGTAGAGTATAGATTGATCTAATAGGTAAAATATAACATAGGAAGTAACTTAGGTGGTTGCGTGACGAGCTAGCTATCTGTGTCCGTGACCCCCCTTATATAGGCGCTCTTCCCACAACCCTAACCCTGGTGACTTTACTATGAGTCACCTCTTTACTATGACTGCCATGTGAGTCATAGTATAACAAACGTCCTATGACTCACAATCCGAGTCATAGTATACAATCCCCATAGTATAGAATTTCCATAAAAGATCATGTGCGCTAATCGCGTCACATGCGTGAAACCCCTGACTCATACTTGTAGTCAGGTGCGAAAGTCATAACATCATATGACATCACAATCGTGAGTCATGAAACAATAAATCAAATCAAACATCATAATCATAAATGATCTCACAAATCGTGAGTCATGTGAAACATTCCGTATTGCTAAGTCACGATTTTTGATAATAGCTCCTCTCTCCCCTCAGCTTGAGTCCCATCAAGCTATTCACCAAGTTTCATTACTTGGTTCCCAAATCTTCTCGCATCGCGACGGAACTTCCGTAAAATTTGTTCCGTTGTGCGTAACTGTTTCCTGACCATCTCCAATGTCAGGTCTGCCACCTCGATCGTTCGTTTTTGGTGCGCAATGGTGGCTTGTTGCGCTTCGAGGGTCTCCTCTTGGAGTCTGATCGTTCCTTGGGCTTCATCCAGTTGTATTTCCAAACCCGAAATCTTTCTTTGGAGGCACTAAATATCTGCCTGCGTGTGTTGGCTTTCGGTATCGTTGTTACGGGTTTCCTCGCCCCTCTCCAACCGTCCCCTCCTGGCTTCCGTGGGCTGAGCATCCTTCCATCTCAGTTCTTCTCTTTTACCCCACGCCTTGGGGTAGTATCCTGCACGGATCTTCGCATCCCGGTGGGCTCGACAATTATTTCGGTAGCATTCCTCCCCTCTCGTTTCTGCGTGTGGTTGTTTTGGCCAGTAACTGGCCCCTTCCTTGTCCTCTCTATGGACGTTGCAATGCTCGTCATAGCATGCCGTCCAGCTCATCGCGTTGTGTTCTGATGCCCTTTGCCGGTCCTCTACCGTCGCATAGCTTGGGCTAGTTGGAGTGATTTCTCGCATTAGGTCTCCCCAACCGTCGTTCGTTGCTTCTTGTTTGATTTCTTCCTAGCCTTGGTTTATCTGGGTATCGTTCGTGGAAGTGTTTGATTGCAGTATCCGCGTGTTCGAAGGTTTCCGCTGGGTACCAAACTTTATCGTGATCAGGAGAATATCCTGTCCACTTCGCTCGATATTGGAGTTTTCCGTAATGTAGTCGTGAATCGACTATTTCTTCAACTTCGTATTCTGTTTCGCCTTCGATTTCGATTGGTGATGGTGGTGATTGGATCTGTGATGGGAATCTTTGATCTTGGTAGGGTTCGAGAAGTGAGAGGTTGATGGTGTTGTGTATTTTCATTGATGGGGGAAAGTCCAGCTTATATGCACTGTTCCCCACTCTTGCCAAGATCTTGAAGGGCCCCATCTTTCTGTAATCGAGTTTCTTGCATGGTCTTGTGGTCCTTACATTCCTTGGTAGGAACCATACCATATCTCCTGATTGCAAATTCGGATCGGGTTTTCTGTGTTGATCGTAATTTTCTTTCTGTCGAAGTTGTGCAGCCACCATTTCCTCGCGTATGGTATCGTGCCATTGGTTCATTTCGTTCGCCGGAATCTTCCGATCCGGTATCAGATGACCACTTGTGTCATGTTTCGGGTGTTGTCCGTAGTTTGCAAAAAAGTGTGTTGTCTTAATTGTTTCTTGTTGTCCATTATTGTATGCGAACTCCGCAAACGGCAATAGTTCGTTCCAATTATCCTGTTGATAATTGACGTAAGCCCTCACGTATTGTTCCAGGTTGGCATTGGTTCTTTCTGTCTGTCCAACCGTTTGTGGGTGGTAAGCCGTGCTCAGTTTTCTTTCGATTCCCAACCTCAGGGCAGTTTCCTTCCATAGGTCCGAGGTGAACAGTGCCCCCCTATCGGTGATGATATCTTGCGGTAGTCCGTGCAACCGAAAGATTTCTTTTGCAAAGGTTTGCGCGAATTTTTTTGTTGTCATATCTTTCCTGCATGCAATAAAATGACTCATTTTTGTCAGTCTGTCGATGACTACCAAGATAGCGTCATAGCCATCCGATTCTGGTAAATCTGTGATAAAATCCATTGTGATTGACTTTTATGGCTTATCGGATGCTTCGTTTGATTGTAGTTGACCATACGGAGCATGTCGGGATGATTTCGTTCTTTGACAAACGTCGTAGTTCTTGACATATTTCTTGATCGTTTCCCGCATTCCTGGCCAGTAGTAACTGCGACTGATAAGTTCCGTGGTCTTTGCTGTCCCTCCATGTCCTGCTTGTAAAATGTCGTGATTTTTTCTAATAAGTTCTGTCCTTATCTTTTCCTCTTCTGGTACCCAAATCTTGTTCTGGTACCATAGGCAGTCATCCTTCCATTGGCATAGCCCCAGGGCTACATCCTTCATTTCTTTTGTTCCTTGTTTGAGTGCTTTCCTTATCTCTTGTATGTGCGGGTCCTTCCCACTTTGTTCCTTAAGATTCCTCATCTCTTCTCCGGGAAAGCAATTCGTATCCATTTCCTGTATCCTTATCTCCTCCTAGTATTTTTCTTGTGGTAATAGGATCCTTTGTTTCTGTTTGATCCTATCATCATCTTCTTCTGGTGCATCTTGACTTCTCCTTGTCAATGCGTCTGGCTTGCCGCTTTCCTTTCCTAGCCGATATTCGATCCGTATATTGTATTGGCTTAACTTCTCGCAATACCGGATCTGCCGTTCATTGAGATCTTTTGTTGTCGTGAAAGGGACCAGATTCTTATGGTCAGTGAGGATCCTCGTCTTGTGATGGCTTCCCAACACATATCTTCTCCATTCCTTGAGTGCTTGTACTATGGCCAATAGTTCTTTGTCGTGAATATCCTAGTTGCATTCAGCATTCGTCATTGTCTTTGATCGGAATGCCACCGGCCGCCATTTCTCGTCTTCGCACTGTTGCGATAAAATCCCTGAACAGACATACTTCGATGCATCTGTTTCGATCATGATCGGTCTTTCCGGATTGTAATGGGTGAGTACGGGTGCTGAAGTTATTTTCTGTCTCATCGTATCGAACGCCACGCTTTCAGCTGTACTCCACTTCCATTTTGCATTTTTCTTTGTCAGATTGTATAGAGGTTTTGCCGTCCTGCTAAACCCCTCGATGAATCTTCTGTAAAAGTTGCAGAATCCCATAAATCTTTGGATATCGGTTTTATTCTTCGGAATCGCCTATTCCCATATGGCTACCGTCTTGACCGGATCCATTCGGACTCCTTCTCGCTCAATAATAAATCCTAAGTATTCCACTTCTGACTTGTGGAATTCACACTTAGTTGGCTTGATTCTCATTCCGGATTTTCCAATCGCTTCCAGGATTTTTCCCACGTCTTTCTGGTGCTGGTCCATTGTTTCTGAGTACACCAGTACGTAATCCAAATATACTATGCAGCATATGTCCAAGAATCGGTGTAACGTTTGATTGATCCATCTCTGGAATGTTGCCAGTGCATTGGTCAAGCCGAATGGCATTACCAAGTATTCGTAAGTTCCGTATCGTGTCGCGAATGTAGTTTTCCATTCGTCTCCTTGCTTGATCCGTACATTGTGGTATGCATCTTTAATATCCAGCTTCGTAAAGTATCGAGCGCTATTTAGCCTATCCAAGGCTTCGCCGATGAGTGGGAGTGGGTACCGATCTTTTTTCGTGACTTCATTAAGTCCTCGGTAATCCACGCATAGTCGTAATTTTCCGTCCTTCTTTTTGACGAAAAGGATGGGTGCTCCTGTTTCCGCGAAGGGGTCTCGTATCCATCCCCTTTCCAGATTCTGTTTCAAATAGCTTCTCAATTCTTCCAGTTCCGCCGCCCCTAGTGGATATAACCTCTTTGCTGGATTTGTCTTTCCTTTTTCTAGGTTAATCTCATGGTCCACTCCTTTTCTGTAAGGCGGTAACGTGGTTTTTTCTTTCTCTTCGAATAGATCCAGGTATTGGTGATATACCTCTGGTATTATTTGTTCCAAGGGTTCTTTTCCTTGGTACTTTTTGGCCTTAATAGCCAGTTCGGTACTGACATGCATTGCCTTCAAATCGCATTGGCCGTCCTCCTGGTTGCACTTTAGAATGCCTGTGATCTCTCCTCTTCTGTAGAACTTCCGAAAGGCTTGGGCCGAGATCTCGCAGATCTCTATTCGTTTCTGGTCCTTTTTTGTCTCTTCCCTGGTACCCTCTGATTCGTTTCTGTCCCGGTCTCTCTGGTGGTCCGTACTTCCGAATCCTTTGTCTTCTCGTTCAGTCTTTGCAAGTACTTCGACTTCCTTGCATTCCCCGTCCAGGTATCTTTCACATTTCAGTTGTGCTATCCTGTCACTGGAGTTGACGGTGTAGTCTTCGTCTCCGAGGTTCACCATTACTACCTTCAGTTCACTTGTATAATCCGCATCTATTACACCCGCGTTGGTTGTAAGCCTGTTCTTGACTGCTAACCCGCTTCGTGGTGCAATGCGCCCATAAGTGCCTTGTGGTAATCCGAGGGCTATTCCGGTTCGGATGACTTTTTGCCCTTTGGCTCGTATCGTTGCTCTTTCGCTAGCGTACAGGTCGTGTCCTGCCGCCCTCAGTGAGCCTCTCGTAGGCATCTTTGCCTCTTTAGTCAACTTTTTGACAAGGATCTGTTTATCCGTTTTTGCCTGAACCGTTGAGAACTTCATATCTAAGTTCTCCTCCAGGGCTTCCGCTTCTGGGACTGTAAAGACCCTCGGTGACTCTTTTAAACACCAGGTCGTGCATCTCTCACTATCAAACGTGATGGTCCCCTTTCCCCAATCAATCGAGGGGCTGTGTTCTCTCAACCATGGCATTCCAAGAACTGCTTCATGGTTTCGTAAATTTGCCACTTGGAAGGTAATCATTTCCCTATGGCTACCGATGTCCATAGGTACTGTCGTCGTATGAGTAACTGGACCCATCGCGCTGAGTTTGCCGTCCGCCAAGTAAATTTCTCGTTGTTGTTTGGCTTTCGCCACAGGCATGCCGTACTTTTCGCATACTTCCTTATCAATAAAGTCCTCAGTTGCTCCTGAGTCAATCATTCCGTTGAGGCTGATAATCTCGTCCCTGCCATGTAGTCGCATTTTTACCATGACATGATCGTTTTCGTGTTCCAGTGATTCCGTGTTGTTTAGTGCCGCGTAGAAGTTTCGTATCTCGATGGGTTTCTTTTTCCCCTTGTCCCCCAGACCATCGCTTACTGGGGACTGTCGTCTTTTTCCTCTTCGTTCTTTTCGGTTTCGAGATCCATTTCGCGGATTGCAGTTCTTTGTTTCCATCTTGGGTTCTGAACCCTACTGACTGTCCTCGCCGGGTATGCTTTCTCTTCTTTCGGGTTGGTGCAGTTTCTCATCATGTGTCCTGGCTTCGCACATGCCATACACAGATTGTTGTTTCTTCTCCTCCAATATTCGGTTTTTGATATGT
Organism: Tuber calosporum; assembly: GCA_003316355.1. Classification (NCBI taxonomy): domain Eukaryota; kingdom Fungi; phylum Ascomycota; class Pezizomycetes; order Pezizales; family Tuberaceae; genus Tuber; species Tuber calosporum. The sequence goes on along the minus strand of QFET01005918.1, from coordinate 1,130 downwards.
TAAGAGCTTGTCTTCGCCTAGTCGCATCCAGGTCCATTGGATCTCCTTGGGACTGCTGTAGTCCTTGGGTCTTGAAGGTGCCGTCGTAGTTTCGGCCGTTGTAGTATGTTTTGGTCTTTGACCTTCCTTGCACGTGTTTGATAACGTCCAAGTGGTTTTCCTGATTAATGGCCCATACCGCCATTTCCTCAGTCGTCGTGAAGTCTTGAGCCCTCATGGCCCATGCGTTCTGAATTTCTTCGTGTAAGCCCCTTAGGAAGGCCCTTCCCAAGGTTGCTTCGTCGTATTCTGCCTGCGTTGCCAATAGTCGTAACTCGTTCCAGAAATCAATCACGTTCCGGCTTCCTTGCTTGATTTTTTCGATTTTATTTCTTGCTGTTTCCCTAGCACCCACGTCGCCGAATTGAATCCGTAGAGTGGCTTGAAATTCTGTCCAGTTATTCCATGTGGCTGGGGTTTTTCCTTCCACATATGGAGTAATCCATTTGCCTGCTGATTCTCTCAGTAGGGATTTAACGAAGTCCACTTTTAATCCGTCTTCGTTTTCTCCCCATCCTAGTGCTGTATAGTACATTGCAAGTTGGACTAGCCATGCTCGCAGTTTGGTACGGTCGCCTGTAAATGTATCCGGGGTTTTGATTTTCAGCCTTCGTACCGTTTGTTCTTGTCGATTTTCCTGAACTGTTCTGATCAATTCTTAGAGTTGTTCTCACGTGAGAGTTATCGTATCTGCTGGTCCTGCTACCCACGACATCCTGTGTATTGGGGATGCTCCTGAGCTTACTAATCCTGATCTTGATCTTGCTTTCGTGGTGACCGGGCTCGGAGGTCTTGGAGATCCTTCTCGCGATATCTCGCTTAAGGCTTGTCCGAGTTCTGCTTGTAGTCCTAAGAAAGTCTGTGGATCGTTGAAGTCTGGTACTTCTGTATCTGTAGGTGAATCCGTTTCGTATTCGTTAAGTGTCGCAAAGGACGCAAACAAATGTTACAAACCTATCCTTAGGCTACCGGACAAGGCACACTATCTTCTTTAACAGCAACAGGTAACGATGCGTACCGCTCGTCTTACCACTCTTCAGGTCTCGTAGCCTTATGTCGCCTAGGGAACGCTGAGTCCTCTCACTCCTAGC